>JBAMBJ010003327.1:0-104494 GCA_037043495.1 Drosophila recens | reverse complement strand
TGTGCAAGCCGCTCCCTTATGTTGCACTCTTGAATCCACAAAGGGTCGTTGCGTTTTATGGGTCAGTTGGACACAGTTGGATCAGCTGTGCTTTCGATTGAGCTAATTATTTATAAATATTGCCCAACACTTTGACACTTTTTTTTAAATTTATATGTCTTAAATTTACCCATCAATTTTAATATACGGGTAATTCTTGAATGTCGAATGCAACATTCGTACGCAGTCAAAGTGAAATAAAACATATGCCAGAACATTATTTTGTTGCGACAAAAGGGGAAACTTATTGGTCTTGATTAGCAATACTATGTAATTGCTGCTAAGGTGGATATTGGGCAATTGTTCATTTTCAAGTTAATTTAAAGAAACCAAGGCATTCGTACGCGACTCAAACAGAAGTAGTTTCACTGATTTCGGCAAACCTTGAACGAATATTTTGATGCAATTAATTTAAAAATGTTTTGTATTGATATTTCTTAAGAATGTTTTTAGTTTAAAAATATGAAGTAGTTTTTATTTAATTTGGATTTGAATCGCTGTTGCACGCAACATTTTGTTCTACAATATATTTATATTGTTTCGGTCTCTCTTTCTTAAATTATATATCGAAAGCAGTTCAAAAAACTTGTTTTAAAGTAAACTTTCAAACTATTTCTATGTATTAAAATGGTTTATGTTAAAATCTTTATATCTTACTTAGGGTAATCGATAGAATACAAACGTAGCTTTTTTGAATGTCAATTTTTAATGCAATGAGCAAAAATATAGAAAAAGTGAATTTATTCCAATGCAGAATTTGTATGTTCATCCTAGTGGATTTTTTCAAGCGTATATTGCTTTAATAAATAAAAAAAAAATACATTTTTGGGTGGAAATTTCACAAGATGTGAGTTTTTGATCAATTTTACGTTTTCGGCCTCTGTTAAAATTTCTGTGGAAATGCCCATATTCTTTACTGTTACTACTCAGCTATGATAAATAAAATGTGCATGTAATGCATTGTAGGGTATTTGCATTTCGTTTAACTTTATTTGATTTTAATGTTTGCCTATTACAATATTATTCTTTGCTCCTTTTCGTGTTTATTTTCTCTCAATGTGCAAATTATGCATGCGAAGCGATTTCCATTTGCATTCCCCTTTTCTCTATCTCTCTCTCTCTCACTCGCACTCCCCCAATCGGCATAATTTGGTTTGTCGCTGTCTCTGTCACTCCAGTTCTTGCATTTCCAGTTGAATGGCGTCAGCGCGCGACTTTGATCTTCCTTATGGCTGTTAATTGATTTCGGTAGATTGTCACACTCCCTTTCTTCCCACCCACCTACACCTCCCCCCTTTGTTATGCCCCACCCAAACTCTCCTCATTCATTCGCGCGTAACAGACAATAACTGTGAGCTGTGTATCATCTCTGTCTTTTTTTTATGTCGCTGCTGCTTTGGACAGCTTATCACTTACGTCCACCTAATGCCGCTCTCACACTCCCACTCTCTCTCACTCTCTCTTTCTCACACTTTTGTTATGCGTGCCGCATATCCATTAACAGTATTCGTATCCTTTTCGTGCATAATTCGCCCGCTAATCGGCTTTGGAACGTGCATGCGGCTAAAAACGCCCGCAAAACGCGTTGAGCTGCTTTGGATTTATTAGATGCTTTACATAAATAATATATTGTATGTGTACAGAACACTGCTGCAAACAGTGAGATCAGTAATTATTTTAACACAATTTACATTATTGATTTTCTCTCTAAAAATCGTAAATCGTAATGAATCAATTGTTCTATAATGCTCAACAGAAAATAAAAACTAAAAAATTATTTTTTATTTCTGCCAAGAATAATAGGTGAATTTTTGTCTAATGTCAAAAGAATTACTTGGCTAACTGTATTACGCTTTCTCCTTCATAGTCCTTGGAGCATCTTTCAATGGCATTGTGCTTGTTGTTGTTGTTGTTGTCACAGCTGTTGTTGTTGCTTTGTCGCCTCGCATTTTCTCTTAATTTGCTCAGTCGCGTTTTTGCGGCTCCTCAACAAATTACGAGTAATTTAATGTCATCTTCTGCTGAGACTGAGAGACAATGACCACTTGACCTTAGTTGTATAATGTGTGTAATGATGTGCCACCTCTCGCCCACCTCCCTATCCCCCTCCTACCCCCTACCAACCACGCCCCCCTCTTGTCGGACATTGTTTTTGCGGCTTTTTTCTGCCTTGTTACATTTTGTTCGTACAATTTTTTTCCCATTATGTTAATCAAGTCGTTGGCTTTGGCTTTTGTTCACAAAGGTCCAAAAATAAAAGTCTTGACCCAAAAGTTGGCCCAGTTTCTGTATTTCATCTGTTTTTGGTTTTACTTTTGCTGTTATTAAATAAATCCATTAAAAATAATGAAACTTTTACTGTGAACTTTGATATTGTTGCCTAATGGTGTGCACATTACTTTGGCCGCCAGTGTACAGCTGAGTGCAAAATTTTGCTCATCATTAATTCAGCAACACTCGACATTGAAACTGTTTAATATTTAAATTAATATTAATTATGCATGGATATAATACCGTGTGCATTACACAAGAAGTCGATGCAAAACCATTAGGAATACAATGTATTGATTTTTTGTTAGATTTTTGCAACTTGTACTTGTATTTTGTACTTGTATCTTATCTTTGTTGCGATTCGTATCAATATAATCTATGCCATTTCAATTGGATTTACTTATTATTTCTTTCATTCGAACCTGTTTCTATTTGCCTTTTTGCAAATATCCAGTTTAAAGCAAATTTTGCAGTAAATGTTCTGGTTTCAATTAAACAGACAACGAAATATGCAAAACATTGTTTATAAATAGAACGAATTTTAAATAAAATTTAACAGATGACTCAATCTCGTGCTCTAAAAATGTATATAAAAACTCAAGAGTTTTCAAATGTTTATATTTTTTTGGATGTATACCTTAAAGATATATATACAAATTTAAACATTTTAAATTAATCATACTAAGAAACATACTCAAGTTCTTAATTTTAGTAGAGTCATGTCTTTTAAAGGGTATCAAAGTGTGGTCACGCCTTATTTGTTTGGTCTATTTTGCTGAGCTTTCAACTTGTGATTGAAACTGCGCCCATTTTTGGCGTCTTTATTGTTGTCTGTTGCTTCTTCTATGTTTATTCGACTCCTACGTCAAAACTTTCGCCTTGATTTCCGTTCAAATTTAACAGTTTGTATAGTTTTAGTACTTGTTAAAAGTACATATTTGTTTGTTCGTGCGGAAATGTTTTAACATTGTCATTGTTGTTGCGCTTGAGAGTTGTCATGTGGAATAATAATGAATAATGAAAGAAATATATTCAAATAATTGCTCAGAAATGAAAGCAAAATATACTTGAATATTATGTTGCTCCAAGCATACTAATTAAAATCTTAATAAAATTTTGTATAATTTCTTGTCTTTGTAATGCGCAAACAAATTGTGCTGATAAGACAAAAATGCAGTTGGTAAATCTTTTGAAAATCCCCAGAGTTTAAATCACTTTTCTTCTCTCTATTTACTACTTCAACTACATTCCTATATTTACTTACTGCGTCTTCATTTATTTGCTTATCTTTGCGTGTACCTTCTGATAATACAAAAATTTAGTACAAGAACCCAAACAAAACGCCCCCTGCCCTTTTCGTAATGATTATTTAATGTGTTTATGCCTAGCGGGCTTTCAATTGTTTCAGTTTTATTAAATATTTGTTGTTAACATTCAGTTTTATGAGCAGCTGTTGTAAATATTGAAGGCGAAGGTAAAAACATAGAAAACATCGCACAAGGCGCTTGGCTGCCTGCCAAACTCTCTCTCTCTCTTTCTGTAAAGCACTCTCTTAACATGTAACAGCGCTGTTAATGTTACATGATCACTGTCGCTGTTGCTGTTAGCTGTCTATTGTAGTTGTTGCTGTTAGCTGTCTATTGTAGTTTTACCTGCTGCTGTTATTGACAGCTGTTAGATCAATATCTCGCTCTTGCCAGCTGTTGCCGCTCTTACAAGTGCCAATGCGCCCTCTCTCTCTGTCTTTTCTACCTGTTTCTTTTGGCCATACCGACACTGGCGGCTTATCTATGGCCACAATTGCAAAATGCCTGAACAATTTTGTTCATTGCCATATTTGTAGAAATTTGTTTTGCTTCAGCGAATGCACGTCTATCATTAGCAGACATTTCTCACCCTCTCTTTCTCTCGCTGCCTCGCTGTGTCTCTGTCATACATTTGCCTAAAATGTCAAAACAATCGCGACAAAAACAAGGAAAAATGCAACTTGCTTTTCATGGTTGCGGAAAAAGTTAACTGAAAATATTTCAAAAAAAAAAAAAAACCGCTTTCTTTTAAATACTTGAGTTACTGCAGCGCAGAAATTGCACAAATTGTAGCTTTAACTAATTAAAATACTTGAATACTTAGTGCTAAGCTGAGCTCATGGCTTAAGCATTTTATTTTATTGTCTAATAGACTCGGTAATTTATTCAAATTAAAACGGCATTTTGTCTAGCGGAATGCCTCTGCTACAGTGGCTTCCCACACAATGTGCACGCCCAAGGCGAAAGTGCGCAAATGGCAGGAAATTTAATTAATTTCAGTTTATTTTCAATTCATTTGTGTTTGGACTTTGCTGGCCACAATTTATTTTTCACACGCCTTTAATTTCGCAGCGTGTAATTTTCCTTTTTTTTTTGCGTAAACAATTGAAAATTGAGAAACTCTTAAACAAAACAAAGTTTATTTATCATCTCGCAGTTTTCTTTTCTTTTTGTTTTCTGCCCCTAACTTAGAAACTGACTAGAAAATCAATTTGTGTATTGTCGGAAATGTGTGGGTGAAATTTTCTCAGTTTCCCTTTGTGTATGTATGTGTGGGAGGTTCTTTAGGTGCAGCTGAACTCAAGAAATAATTGCTGGAAATTTGTGGAAATTAATTGATGAGTCTTTAATTTTAATTAATATCAGGGCGCGTGTTGATTCAATTGGGCCAAGCTTATAAATCATCAAGAAAAAAATTTGAAAACGTCTGTGAAATGTGTGATGAAATTCGTAATTAATTTTGAATTGCTGCTCATGACTAAATTATGAATTATTTTAAGACAATTCTGGAAGAAACTATTTTCTTTATGATCATTTTTCTGATTGAGAAATATTTTAAGGCCTTTGTCTGGCAGCATTTATTTATTTTCTTTAATATTTTCTTAAGCAATTTTATATTATTGCCAAAACAAATTAAAATTTTAATTTTTTTAATATACCCCACTTCAGTTCAATAGTTTTTATTCGCATTATAAACAGTTATTTGTCTGTTTTCTTTTTGGCTTGGTATCCAATCGTTGTTTACTTTGCTTTCGGCCAATTCCATTCACACCTCAAATTGCCATTATTTTCAGCAAAAAGTATGCAAATTATAATACAAACAAATTCATTATTATATTGATCAGATTTAACGAAATGTGTTTTGGGTACTCGCAATGAAAGATAAACTGAATGTGTCGGTATCGATTGGCAATTTGGCCAAAAGCATGCTCCACTTTCAGCCAAGTCACCTGACACGCCACTGAATGCTTCTGATTTCTGTCGCTCACATTTCATCGATAAGACATTGATGAGTCAAGATTATAAATGTATGAATATATACACATACGAATATTTGTAATTTCTTGCATTCTGAATAACTCAGCAAATAAATGCTTAACGATTTTACGCAGTTTGTTGCAACTTTTCACGATCTGTTTATTTTTGACGCTTTGGAAAATGTGAGAAACAATAATATTTTGTACTTGTGCAATCTAAAAATAATACAGAAATGTACAACAATTGCAAAAAACAAAATCAAATAGACACATATTTTTCGAGTTAATTTATGTGCAGGAATTTTAAGCTGATTGAAGCTGTTTTTTTTGTATGTTGTTTATCGTTGAATTGAATTTGGATTTTGCACCGCAAAGAATCTTGCTCACTAGACTCGTATTTTTAGTCATTGTCTATAATAAAAAGTTATGATAAATTATGGTACAGTCAGCTGCGTTTATTTAGTCACATACATATCGCAGCTAATCTACATAGATTTGTATATATGTACATATGTCTACTTATGAGCATGTATGTATTTATTGCCTTTCCACTTTGTTGTTGATGCTGAGTAATTTATGAGTTGGCGACAAGACAACAACATTCCAATGGCATTTTCATAGCGAATGTGAACCATAAAAATGTGAATGCAGTGTGCTGCTGTTTTAGACCCCAATTACGAGTGCTCAACAACTCGACAATCACATGCCACATTTCACATTTTACATTTGTACATTACACTGGCTGTTAATTTGACTTGCACCTCGTTGCATTCTGTGGCATAATAAAACTTAGTACAAGCCTTTTAAAGCCGTTAACTTCAAGTGGCCGACGACGACACAGATAAAGAAAAGAATTCCGTCAAGATATGCGGAAGTTGCAGTTGCCTCCAATCAAAAGAGCTCACTGCAAAGAGAAGAAAAGAAACTCGAGCAAAAGGTTAAAGGACTTTATTATGTCGCGTAGTAAGGAATTGGAGCGCTGGGTGTGGGAATCTGTGGATGGGTAGGGAGAGGTTTGGTCCAAGTCAACACTGCAGGGGATGACAGTGTCTAGTGGCCTTTAAAAGCGGTTGCCAAGCCAAGTGAATGGGGCCTAAAGAGCAGCAAAGAGAACGCAACGATAGTTGAAGACTTGAAGACTTATTTTTAGTGCGACAAGGCTTAAATTGTCTAGTTTTATTCGTATAAAATGCATTATATAAATGGAAAATAAAAATAAATTTATATTTAAATATATTGCTGTTGGTTTAACAGTTGACCAAACTGTCAAAATTAAAGTGTTCCGGTATTAATAACAGCATTAAACTTAATACATATAAAAGCTTAGAATAGTAAAAATTAGATATACAGAAAATTAGCACTTTGATTTGAGTTTATCACAGATAGAACAGGTGTTAAATACTTGTTAAATCCGTCTTAAATTTTTGTTAGTTTGCAAAAAACAGTGATTTTTGTTTTCCGATTTTATAAACGTTTTTCTAACACATGTATTATATAATATAATATTCATTTGCATATTTTATTTTTGTAAAATAATAAATATAAAATAAATAATTAATACTTATAATAGCACAAAAGTAAATTAATTGCTAAAAAAAAAACTACAAGATCTGTAAGCAGTGACATCATTGCTGTAATTAATTTCAAGATAGAAAACAGAAGATTAAAAATGCCGTTGATCATCCATTGTTCAGCCAAAAGAAATCTATAGAATCATCACTGTTTATTGTTGCCGAGTTTGATGAACTCGTCACGATCAATGCAAATGTATAAACAGTAGCACAGTTTCAAGAGGTGCTACAAGGTATTTTGCACTCTTTTGTCTTCGGGAATGAGCAGATTCTTAAGCCTCCGCATAACATTCTCAGTCAATTTGACAAATCAAACCTCAAAAGCAGCTCATTTTTTAATTGAAGTTGAAAAAAGAGCTTGGTTTCTTAACTGGGTTACCAAGACGACGACTGTCTGGCTATCTGTGTGTTTATATTTGTGTGGGCCAATGGCAAATAAATTAAGTTAACAGCCAACGAGCAATGTTCAAGGCGAACGCAATGCTGATTGGAAAACATACTCAACATACACACACACACGCACAACAAAATAGTGTCAGCTGCTGCTTTAGCCCCCTTCAAAATGCACACCTGCCTTGCCACTGAGTTGAGTTGAGTTCATGTTAAATACCCTCAAAATAACAACAACAACAACAACAACTGGAGGCAGAGAGACAAATAACGCGCACTTCCTTTTCCGTTGCGTTTCCCCTTCGACCCCCTGCCATGATATGGCATTACAAAAATAGTCGCACACTTTGTTCATTTTCATATAAATCACATTTTAATGTGCCGCATCTTTTTGAGTTTTCCTCTGCATTTCATTCTGTTTACCTTTTGCTTGTGGCATATGCTCAGAGAGTATTATACCTATATATACATAAGATCTCTGTATGGTTATGTAAAATATGCACTCATTTAGCATATTATGCATGCCCACATCCATATACATTCATATATGTATGTATGTATAATGTTTGTTAGTCTCTCAAAGAACGACCACTTTCATGTTTATTTTAGTTTTTTTTGCGTTCTGTTTGCCTTTCTATATTTTTTTTTATCTTTCGCATGGGGTTGTTTCGTGGCAAACGCAATACGTGACAGTCGATCAATCAAAGCGCTATGAAAATATTTTTGAAGTGGTCTTTGACCTTTTGAAAATTGTTGCATTTAAGGAAAGGAATTACATAAAGCAGATCAATTAGAGTTGAATACGTTAAAAACATATTCAAACTAAGAATAAAAACTTTAAAGATTTAGTATTTCAACTGTATTTCTATAAATATTTAACAGCTCATTTAGAAGAATTGCTCAGTCAAACTTTAGTAAAATGTTAATTTTTTATAAAAATTCACTCATTATAACGTCAAAATAATAATCAAATTAAAGTAAATATTTATGTTGTGCACTTTTCGTTGTTTTCAACATCACTTATACAGATTCTTCTCATTCTTTTCACATATCTTTTACATTTTTGAATCATCAGGTTAGGGTATATATGTAAACATATGTTTAAACCAGCGGTGGGCACGCAGTGGCTCCGGGAGCTAGCGGCTGATCAGAGATCGTGCCCACCGCTGGTTTAAACTGTTCCGTAAATTACGTTTTTTTTGCCTCATTCTTGTTCCTTGTCTGCAAAATTATGTATTTATGTTGTGGACTTTTCGATGTTTTCTACATCCCTTATACATATTCTTCTCATTCCTTTCACATATATTTTACATTTTTAATTCATCAGCTTAGGGTATATATTTGATCATATGCTGAAACTGCTTCGTAAATTACGTTTTTTGCCTCTTTCTTATTCCTTGGCTGCAAAATTCCATGAGCATTGCCAGAGTTTCCTTGGGGTTTATTTTCAGTGACACATGCAAATGGAAATGACATTTGCCTGCTGACTCTGATGTCTGATGGCATTGCACAGTTTCCCTCTCCATGGGCCATATCTAAAAGGTCAGTTTATTTGGTTGATTCTCCAGGGGAGAGAGACGGAGGGAAACTGTCAGTCCACAGCGACAGCTGATTCCATTTAGTAGAACTAAAATAAAATGTAAATTATTTGTAGTAAATGGAGGTTACACTCGCGCATAATATTTAGAAAGTCAGGGTCGCTCATTATACCCTAGGAGAGAGAGGGGAAAGAACTCGACGGCATATCAGCTTCAACGTGGCGTGAAATGCGTTTGATAAATGCGAGGCACGTGCAGCTTGTGTCTAGTTGAAATGTTGCCAGAACTCGATTTGGTTGTTGGCCAACTTCAGTTTAGCGGCTTGTTGCCATTTGTGGCTCCCAATTTGATTACAGTTCGTTTTACATACCTGGGCCCTGGCCATAATCAAAGCTTGGCCCATTATGTGAAGAGAGAGAGGCATGACAATGGCCCTTTGCCTTTAGAAGTCACTTCACACAGACATTTAGACAGACAGACAGACAGTCAGACAACTCATCAGATAGTCTGTTCTTTTGTCTGTCCCATCATTTGTGTTCTTTTTGCCCATGTCATAATTACTTGACATGCTCGCCTAATTGCAATCAACAGGAAGCATAAAGTGCACAGATGCAGTTATGACTGTCATACACTATAAGCTAACTGCACATAATTACAGACAGTACCTTTTAATACCCTATGTCCAAAAGAGCTACGGGGTTTATTACCCATTTAATGTTCTCCAAAAAACTATTCATTCTTTAAGCTTGTGTGTCTCTTTTTCTACAGGCTTTATCTGTTTTATTAATTTATGCTATACTTGAAATCATACCTGTTAAATTTCGACTAGAATTACTAAAATAATCGTAGTGACTATATAATTCACTGTTGAAAATTTTTTGATTATTTACTGATTACGATTACAAAAAATCAGAAATATTACAATTATTTAAAAATAATCTGAAATAATCAAAAATAATCTTTTGAGCATTCGGATTATTTTTGATTTTTTTCTGATTATTTCTGATTATTTCTGATTATTTCTGATTATTTTGATTATTTCTGATTATTTTTTAATAATTGTAATATTTCTGATTTTAAATGTTCACAATCAAAGTAGCCAAATTAATCAAAAATATTCAGAAAAAAATCAAAAATAATCCGAAAACTCAAAAAGATTATTTTAGATTTTTTTCTGATTATTTATGAATAATTGTAATTATTTTACATTAATTTTGATTTTTCGTAATCGTATTCATTAAAAAATTGGGCAAACCCGAAAATAATCGTAATTTAATCATTAGTTCGATTTTTAAACAAAATAATCTAATTACTAATGATTATGATTGCTTGAACTAACTACAGGGTATTTTCCTAGATCAACAAAATTTTTCTTCTATTTTTTTTTGGTCTGTAAAAGATTTTGACGCCCACATCCGCTTCCGTTTTCAGTCACGTCACTTCGTAAACTTTGCGAGGGTTAAGTTCTACCAATTCATTTCGTTTTTTTTAGGGTGTTTCAGTTGTTTTTCGCCGTGCAAATCAATAGCAACGGGCCAAAAGACTTTGTGTTTTAGTTGGCCAGGGCAACACTGCAACAGTTTGTCAATCCATCAGGCAAACAGAGTCCTTACCCCAATGGCATGTGCATGTCATTGACCCCAACAGGTTATAGCTGACCACAGACACCTCAGTGCTTCCTCTCTCTCTCTTTCACTCTATTTCTCTGTGATGTTTTTCCTGGTTTACTGGTCAGTCAGTTGCCCTCTGACCATTCTCAATTCATTTCAACCCAACTCCGCTCAGTCAAGCATAATTTCCAAGTTTGTTTTTTTCGTTTCCATAAATGTTACAAATTATGTTTTCAAAGGGTTGCATTCTACATAGTAACGGGGCTCAGCTGAGTTTATTAAGCGTGTCAAAGGTGGTTGTTGTCAAAGATATCATCTACATAGGTTCCTACTATAGATGTATGTAAGGGATAGAAATACATTAAGCGACTTAGATAATAGCTAAAACTAAACATGCTTTTACACTTTATTTTCCAACAAGTGATTTGGATATATAGTTTGGATATAACGCTTACCTAACTTACGTGACTTTTAAGTCATTTCCTATCTTATTTAATTATACCACTAATAAGTAGTTAACTAACTTTTAATTGTTTGGATATTCTCATCTTTTTTATGTAACTTATTAACTAAGCCATTCTCACTTAAGTTTAGAGATATTTTAAGTTCTCTTTCTCTCAGAAATTCTTAATCAAGAAACTTATTGATCTTTATTTCAATTGCTTTTATATTTAACTCATGATCTTAACAATTCTTACTTAAGTTAAGAGATATTTTAATTTGCGATTTTTTAGTCAAGAAACTTGTGCATTAATTCATATGTTTCTTAAACAGATTTTTCTAACATTTTTCGACATTTTCCTATCTCATAATGTCTAGATGATCTCACAATAATCTTTTTAACTACATCCTATAAATTTTCGCAATTAATTGTGCTCATTTCATAATCAATTTGCACAGTTTCTCAGTGACCTCGTCTCTTGATTGTTGCCCCACATTTGCACTTAGTATTATTTATTAGCACACATTACGCATACGTTCCGATGACCCAATGGCTTATCAAAACTGTCGTTGCTTTCAATTACGCAAATTATATAGTATATATGAGAAATCAAGAGATACATCCGTTGTCTAAAATGGAAAAAAACACGCCACATCTGACTTAATTCGGCATATGTCACATTATCTCACATCATTGCGTTGGACTGGACAAATTAAGGTGCTCAAAACCGCGGAACAGACTGTCAAATGTCAAGCAGATAAGCGACTTTTCAAGGTTGGGCTTATAAATAGTTTTGGACAATCTGCCTCCCCTCCATTTCTCTATAGTTCTATCTGCATGATTGATTGATGGCAATCAAATATTTGTACGCGTGCATTTGAATTGCGGATAGTTGACAATTTTGTTTATATAAAAGCAAAACAACGTGCTAAAAATTATTGCATATTTATAAATAAAACTTAGCTTAGCATTGACTCTGTTTGTTGTTATTTGTATAAGTATTTATTCTTTGTTGTCATTGTAAACAATGCCCGCAGCGACTTGAGCTCGAAGCTAACTTTATGCGTTTTTGTAATAGAACTCGTTTATTGAATTTCCAGTCTCGTCTCGTCTCTCTGTGGCGTTATGTGATATCATTCTGAGTCAGAGCCGAGAGTTACGCAACATTTTGGGTGATGATGATGAACATGAACACTTGTGAGAGGGTCGCTTAATTAGCTTGTCAACACATGTGCAATTAAAAAGTGAAAATTATACAACAAAATATATTTTTTAACTTGATCTATCTGTCTATCTTATCAAATAATTGTGATGAGAGTGAATCATTAAATTTAAATGTCATCACTCAACATATACAATTGTTTATAAATTATTTAGACTTAATTTCTGAATAGAATGAACAAAGTCTAAACTTTCAATATAATTTTCTAATATTATATATGTTTTCATTAAATCTTTACCAATTTAAACGAAATATTTAGATACATTTTTGAAATGAATTAAACTTATTCTAAACAGTCTATAAAATTTTCTAAGATCAACTAGCTTAATATAGCTTGTCCTCGCAAAACATTAACATTTTATATAAAATTGCTTATGAAATATTTAAATTTGGTTTTTGAATGAAATCAACTAAATCTAAACTGTCTTTATCGTTTTCTAAAATATGTTTTCATTAAATCCTTACCAATTTAAATGAAATATTCAGATCGATTTTTGAAATGAATTAAACCAATTCTAAACAGTCTATATAATTTTCTAAGATCATCTAGCTTGATATACTTTTATGTCATCATCACTTAACATAAACAGTTTATATTAAATTCTTTATGAAATATTAAGTTTTGCTTATTGAATGGAATGAACTAAATCTAAACTGTATACAAAATTTTCTAAGATATGTTCCCATTAAAACTTTAATAATTTTTATGAAATATTTAGATCTAGTTTTGGTATGAATTCAACTAATGTTAAACAGTCTATATAATTTTCTGAGATCAGCCAGCTTGATATACTTCTATGTCATCACTTTTCGCGTTATCATTTTGTATATTTTTGTGTGACAACCCTCGCTTTAATGTAGCTTGAGACATTGCTTAGCTGATGTCAGCAATTAGCTTGATTAACGCCCCAGCTTAGGCAATTAAATTCAATTGCTTAAGTTGCCAGCAAAATTATGCAAAACGCACTTTTCACCTCGACTCGCGCTACGCGATACTCGCTGAGTCAACCATTCGATAGATATAGATAGTTTTGGCCCAGTTTTCGTGAAATGTAAAATCTTAAATAGCCGCGATTACTTACAGTTTAGGCTCGCAAATGTTAAGGTGCTACGAACTCCCACATTTGGGGCATTTTCTGTCTGCCAGCTGCCGCATACCGAACATTTTTCACTCTTTGTTTGGTTTTTTTTTTTGTTTTTGTTGTGTTTCCGAGTTAATTGCACAGCAGTTTCATTGTTGGCTCGTTGCCCAGCTTTGACGCCATTAACAGAGCAAACAACGAAAATTAAAACTACTATAGTATCTAAAAATTTAATTAAACTAAAGCAAAAATTGCATTTGCTGTGCACTCGCGTAACTCAATTCAATTTCATTTGCGTCCATCGACACGAAATGTTGTGGCAAATGCCACTCGGTGGAGGGCTGCTTGCATAAACACCCCGATAGACAGACAGGCGGACGGACATTAGCCATAACACCGCATAGTTAAAAGTTATTATTAAAGCCAATTAAACTGACCAGATGTGCCATCATTACTGGCCCCCATAAATTAATGACACTTGCTGCCATATTTAGTAGAAAAGTTTAGCTTTAACCTAACTAATCAGAAAAAAACTTTAGTATGCATCCGATTGTTCCTACGGCAGCTATGTGATATAGTAATCCGACCTTGACTAAATTTGGTCGGGATGTAAGAGACATTCCCAAATATAAGTACAATCTTCAAGTTTGGTTGAGATATCTTAATAACCAAAAAAGTATTTCTTACTAGGCAATTTCCTTAACTTTGACCCCTAATTTGACCCACTTACAGGTCGAATAAAAACGCCGTCTTGTTGCACGATGAAATTGTCTTATCTATTTTGTGTGAAAATTTCATCTTTCTACTTTTAACCGTTTGGCCTACACGTTGATTCTCAGTCAGTCAGTCAGAACTTAGAAGTTTACATATAAAGATATAAATACCAGGGACTGCAGATAATAATTATTGAAATTATTTTAGATCAAAAAATCAATGACTAGAATACAAATACAAAAAAATAATTAAATCATTAAAATTGAGCACAAAAAATAAAACTCACAAATATTAATTATTTATGATTTTTATTTTTTTCGCTCAAAATAAAACTCACTTTTAAATCATGGCTTTTGTGTAGAAATCGCCAATATTTTTGCATATCCCTTTAAAAGAAACCCATGGGAACTAACGAAAAAAAGTTATTTAAAATTATTACATTATCTTTTTTAAAAGTAAATTTTATTTTAAGCAAAAAAATAAAAATTATAAATAATGATTATTTGTGAGTTTTATTTTTTCGCTCAAAATTAATCATTATAACCGAAGAAAGTCCTTTAAAAAATATTTAAGTAATCAATACTATGTAATTTTTATAATATAACTCATAATGAGTACGTTCTCTGATAAATACTTTAACTAAACTTACTTAAGCACATAAAAACTTTCCAGACTTTACATTTTGAAATAAGTATTTATTAACTTTACTTAAGCGTAGTTATAATTTTCTAGTTATTTATTTGATTTTGGTTCGGTGGCTCTCTGGATTCAATTCCTACCCTGCCACACGGACTGATTTTAAATCTAATAAATTTAAAAAAAAATTGATTTGATTTATTTTAAAATCATTTTCTATAATTCAACAATCTCATGAAAAGCTGAGCTAACTCAATTACCCGTCCAATTTTAGAATGATTTCACAAGCTCGTCTATCACTTGGAAATCCCAACCAAACTGTCAGCATTAGTTTGCAATTTTCTAGTCTTTGTTGTTTGCGTTGTTTCAACGCCCCCTCCCAGTGGACAATTTTTGCAATTTAAGCTCGCGTTTATCTAACTATGAAGCTCTCTCAGTTCAGTTGATTGTGTTGAGTGTGTGCGTGGGTTTTACTGAGTGCAATTTGTCAGTAGAGAAGAAAGCTTAGTGCAAGCTATCAACCATCAACTTGAGAATATATGTGTGTAGTATTCTTAGAATAGAAACAAGAACTGTGACAATGAATTTACGTAGTGAAAGCCATATAAGGTGACTTGTGTATTACCTAGGGCTATGTATTATGTATGCCACGGTTTCATGGGCCCCATTTATCAAAGCAACGCCATTCATAGAGTCAAAGAACGCAGAGAACGCAAATCAAAGACCGCCCCACATGTTGGCCGAGGGTTCAACAACCTCAGAGAAGTAAACGCCTCGTTTTTTTTTTTTTATAAAAAGCGAAAGAAACAATCTCTGGCAATAACTTTTAATGTAAAACAGAGGCGCATAGTTTGTTGAATTTTTGCTAGATGAGATCAGATGTGATGTGCACTGAGTTCCCTTGGGTTGGGTTGGGTTGAAAATGAAATGTTAGGGAGCAGCACATTAATAATAATTACGCGACCGCCAGCTTGACATCTGTTTGAAGTTTATGCTGGCATACCGCAGCTAGTACAATACTCTGCATGGATCACTTTCCACTGCCACTGATGGAGTTATTACAATGGCCCTATAAATAGACACTCACACTCCTCAAGGCACAGAGTCAGAGTCCGACTGTCGATCGGCACGCAACCAGCAGCCGTTTAACTTTTGTTTTCATTTCGCATTTTTATTATTGTGACCCTATTAGACGGATACCAGAGCTCAGCAGAAACAGCAGAGATGGGCTCCAGTTCTTGGTATGCTCTGGTCAGTGATGGGGTCTTCAACGGAAAGAGAGAAAAGGGGGCTTGATGCGAGGTCATGGTCTGGTCAATGAATCATACAGAGTCGGAGCTGAAAATTGTTATACCGGATCTTTTCATAATTTTTTTTACTGTTCTTTCAAACAACATACATCATTCTTCTACTTAAAAATTTCTTAAATTCTAATTTCTTAAAATAAATTTTTATTATCGTTAACAAAGCTGTACAATCAAGATCATGATGATGGTACTATTCAATCAACTTATTTTTTCCAGGGACCGTAACGATTATAATTTTTAAAATATAAATTATTAAATAAAAGTTATTTGTTGATTTTTATCAAAAAAAAAACAATAGATAACACTTTTTTTTTGATTATAAAAATTATAAAATAATAATTAAATTTCAATTTTTATTTAATAATTATAATTTAGCTTTTATTTTCCATATTTATTTTAGCATTTGAAAATAAAAGCTATTTACAGACATTTACAGTCAATTTTTATTTTTCAACTTTTATAATAAAAATTTAAGAATAGCTTTTATTTTCAATTTTCATAATAAAAATTGAAAAATAATTTTTATTTTAAATTTTTATTATAAAGTTGAAAATATGAAAATAAAAGTTTTTCTTAAATTTTTATTATAAAAGTTGAAAAATAAAAATTGACTGTAAATGTCTGTAAATAGCTTTTATTTTCAAATTTTTATAATAAAAATTAAAAGAAAAATTGAAAATTATTTTTTAATTTTTATAATAAAAAAATAAAAAAAGTTACTCTTCAATTTTTATTATATAAGTTTAAAATAATTACTGACTGTAAATGTCTTTTGAATTAAATTATTTATTTTTATAATAAAATTTGAAAAATAGCGTTTATTCTATAATTGTTTAATAAAAATTTAAAATAAAAGCTTATCCAGTTTCTTATAACTCTTATTTGCGGTCCCTGATTTTTTTCTAATTTCTGACGATTTTTTTCTGTCATCGATATTTTGAATTCTTCGTATTGCCTAAGCTCTTCAATTCTTCTAATAGCTTCAATAATCAATAACACACAAATCACTCTTATAGTTCAGGGCACTTGAAGTCAAATCAAATATAACACAAGGTGTTGAGTGTCTCTTTCAGTGTTCCCCCCTTCCTTCCCCCTTTGAACTACGCCACTGTCGTCACTGTCTTACAATTTGCTTTGTCTTTTGTAAATGTAAAGCAATTGAAGTTTTGGTTGTTTGTTTAGTGGGCGTCCATCAACGCACACCCAAGACACAACAACAACAACAATAACAAGAAGAACTGGAACGGCAAACAACACGACTTGTCTGAAGACCTCCCCTCTTTCTTTCCTCTGTTCCCACTTGTTGTGCATTTGTTGCTGTCGTCTTGGGCTTGTCATTTGCCAATTGGCATTTATGTTGCTGGTAAATTGATATTTCCGCAGGGTGCAGTTGAAGCTCTTCTATCAAGTTGCTGCATTCTAAAAACAATTTAACTAATTTGCTCCAATTCTTTGTGCTCTCTCAGTGTTTCGAGGTATAAAATAAAATCTTATTTTGTATCTGGAGTTAATTGTTATCCAAATCAGTTTATAAAATACCACGCCTGCTACTTAATTGCTTCAACACGGGCGGGCCTGGCTTTATTAATTTAAGGCAATTAATTTAAGCTGTTAAGTGGCCAAAAACAATTTGCAGCTCGTTAAGGCAACCGGCATCAATGGGTTAAGTGCCGCAACGCTTCCACTCTTTTCATTTCATTTTTTTTTTTCATTTCTCGGCAGCTACGTGCTTAATTGAAAGTTCAATGGATTTGAGCAGCGGCACAGCTTCACAAGAAGTGTTTCTCCCTCCTCTACCTCCATCTCCATCTCCATCTCCAGATAGATCTCTCATCTCTCAAGTGCATTTCATCTGTCGTTTTCAAGTGAATCTCATTTGGTTGCGGGCAGCTGCAAGTTGCCAACTGCAAACTGCATTTCCATTTCAATTTGTGCAGTTGTGCCAAAAACAAAGACTCTTAATCATCTGAGATTTTTCGATTTTCAGACGTCCCAAAAATGAGTTTAATAACAAGCCAAGTCTGTCGTCTAGACGAGTCAACTCCTTATTTGGCTGACCACGCAAACTACGAGTCGGTTTTACTCGACACTCATATTTATCAGCTGCCCTTACAAATGACTCTTGTCTGGCCCTTAATTTAATGACTTGAAAATGTTTACTTGTTGTCAACTAATTAAACATCTTAATCAACTTTAAACTATGTCAGTTCAGCTAACTCAATCAACACTTTATAATTTTCTTATCTATGGGTTAACACAAGAAGACATTTATTATATTATTTATACTTTATAATTCATACTTTCAAATTTACTTAGGACAAAACTTTAAATATTAGCTCCCTTTTGTGAGTTTATCTTAAATTTAATTTTTATATATTTTGTCTGCTGACTAAATATTAGTTGAGTTTGTAGTAAAGTCAACATCATTACCTGAGTAACGAGTGGATTAGGATTTGGATTAGGATTAGAAGGCAGTAATACCAACCAGCTTGTGTTACCTTAAGTAAGGTGATTAGTGTTTACCTTCTAAATTCCTTACTTTTGTCTAGTCGCAGCCTGTTGAAGTATCTTTCTTTGATTTCTTGAGAATTAGACTGAAATCGTTTAGCTGAATAATATTCAATAATATTATTTGATTTAACTCGTTTACAAATTTTAGAAATTCGGTTAAACTTTTCTATCTATACATTTTTATCATCTTAAAATTCCTTATGTTTCTTGCTAAAAACGACTATTTTCACCCTTTTTTCCTCTTTTTCATACAAAAAGTAGCTTTTTTGCAATTTTCGAAAAATCATAAAAAATACTAGCGACTTTTGGTAACTCTTAGAATTGTTTGAAGAATTTTTTTGCATCAAAATATTTATTTTTAAAAATCGAGAATAAAAGTTGAAAAGTTGACATTTTCAAAAATTCAAAATTTTCATTGGGTGCTTAATGGGCTACAAAAATGTTTGTATCATTCAAATTATTTAAATTATTATATGAAACCTGCATTAAAACTTTTTTGTAATACAAAGATTTGACCAATTAAAGGTGCATACAAACTTTATTGAGTTACTGTATGAAAATATCTTTTGCTCTGATTAAAATCTAAGAAAATCTAAGAAATCTGTGTATATACCTCATGTCAAAATCTTAGACTAAACCTAACAACAAACTTTCAATCTGTTAACTATTTGAAATATTCCAAAGTCTTAAACAAATGCTCCAACTTGTCTGCCTGAAAGCGTTAATGATTAAACTAAACTAATCTTATCAATTTTCAATTGACGAGTATAGTTATTCCGTCAGCTTTATTTATAAATTCCAGAGCATGTAATTTATCACTTTACTGAATAGTTTGATAAGCTAAAAGAGTGTAAATTCCTATAACATAGATGAACTTGATAAGACGTTGATTTGTATTAAGTTGTCAGCTGCAAAGTTGCAAAATGAGAGTCGATATATTGATTGAGTTGGACTACAAACTAAATATTTATGATGGCCAATATAATGATATGCAAACTAGAAATGACAGATGTCAAAGGCGATGCCGTAAATGATTTTATGGTCACCTGCAAGGCAGAAAGGTATGTGAAAGGTGCCAAATGGCACAAATGGACATATGACATATGAAATTGAGACGCTATAAATGCCAGGACGAGACCCTTGAGACCTGACGCCGATTTGAACACGTGTGCGTCCACTCTGGGAAATGCCAAAATTAAAAAGCAATCAGGGAATTTCCCAGGCACAGACTAATTACCCGATTTGCCATGAAAACGGGCGACAGGGATTTCTAGTCAGGGGGCGTCGGATCTCGCCTACCTGTCCAGGTAGCAGAGGCACCTTCAAGGGTTACAGGGATCAGGTACTTGAGCCGATTCGTGTGCTATATAAACCCTGTTAAGGTTGAGGAACAGCATCAGTTGCACAGCAACCAGCAAAGCAAACACATCTCAAGATTTGTGAATCATTCTAGTTTACAAAAATGGCAAATTATACTTGCACACAGTTTTTGGACTTTACCGAGCCCATCAGCTTTGGCATTACCACCACCACATATACCCTGGACGCGGCTCGCTTCTGCAAGCGTGATCTGGGCCTGTTCATGGAGAGCCTGGAGACGATTTCCCGCATCGAACGGGAGCGTCACGAACGCCGCCAGCGTCGGCGGGATCGGAAGGTGCAGCAGGCGCGCATTGCGGAGCTGGAGGACGAGCGGTGTCCCAGTCCCACGCCAAGTGCCGAGGAGGCTGTCGACGAGCCGAACATCTACTTGGAGTCCAAGTGCATACCCTATGCGGTTAGTGAATCCCTGCCCGTGGCCCGCAAGACGCCATCGGACTACGACTTTTGCGGCGATGAGGCCTATGGCAGTGCTGATCAATCCCCAAGGAGCAGCGTCACCTACTGCAGCTGTGACGGCGTCTCCAGCACCGGTCTCGACTCGGACTCGGCGGAGTCGGGTGTCTATGCTGGATCGCCGCCACCATTGCGTCCCCGCTCCCAGGTCATTACCAAGCCGAAGCATCGCTCCACACGTTCCCGCATCATCAGCATGGTCCTCAAGCGGGAATATGCCAAGGCGCCCTTGCCGGAGACTGTGACGCACTCCGAGTGCTGTGACCATCTGCTGAACAGCACCATTAAACATCAGTACGAGCATCTGTCCAGCAAATCCCGACGTGGCATTGCCTGCAGTCAGGGCTCACCCGAGGAACGTTTCCTCGACAAGGCCCTGCGCTACCTGACCTTGTGATGGCCTCGACACGAAGTGCCTGCAGCTTTAACTTGTAGCTCCTAAGATCAAATTATACATTATCTACTATAGACTAGATTTGTTTGTAAAACATTTCGATATTAAAAAGAATAAAAATTACTCGAAAACACAATTTACTTATTTTACTTTTTTAAATTAAGTCTATCTCTTATAGGAAATTTTTTGGCGTTCTTAAGATTTATTACTTATCAACTCTTTAAGATTTCAGATAACTTGCCTAAAGATACCTTAGGCATATGCAAGGGTTGTGAATATTTCAATGCAAATTAAATTATGCAAAGGAATTGTAATAAAGTTGATAGATATCCTATAAGAATTGTAATAAAGTTGATAGATATCCTATAAGATATCTGTTCAGCAAGAATTAGACTTATGTATGTATGTATATGAAACTTCTTTGAATTTATCATGCATCTTAATGATTTTTAAAAAAATTCTTATTTCGAATAACTGTCTTCAAATGCGATATAACAACTAATCTCTATAAGGGCGGTTTTTTTTAATGTACATATAAAGTCTATTTAAAATATAGTAACAAATTTAACATTAATTTCTATACATTTTACGTCAAATTTTCTTTTCAATAGTTATCAAATACCTTATTTAGACATTGAAAAAACGGGCCTAAGACTTCCATGAATAAATGCTATATGAATATGAAATATCTTAATAATAACTCACGAATTCATTAAGATACTTCTTTATAAAATTTCTTAAGAATTTTAAAAAAAACATTGTACAATAGCATATTTGCTACAATAATTTTATAGGATTTCAAGGTATTTTTCCGATATTAACATATAAGATATAAAATAAGAAAACATCTTGTTAAATTTCTTATTTTATAAAAATTCTATTCAAACTTGGTAAAAGACCAGAAGTGTATGGAATACTTTTTACTGCTTAGCTCTTAGAATAATTTCGGTTAGTTTTCTTTGTGTAGTTATGAAAGCTCTTTAAAAATCCTTTGGATTTTTGATAGTTAATTGTTTAAAAGCTGATTCTATAATCTAAATTCTGTGATGCAGCTCAAATTCACTTAATTAATTGTCTCGCTTTTATTTCAAATTGATTTTAAATGCCTTCTGCCATTTTTCTCCTCCTAACTAATCCACTGCAACCCACTGACACAATTGTCATCTCGATCTCGATAATCTTGTGTAATTTAACAGGCTGTCAGTTTGCTGTCGACTGTGGGTTTGGAGTGTCATCGTTTTCCTTTCCGGCTGTGTGTGTTTGACCTGATCTATAAATAGGCGACCCAATGACACTCTACTTCTTCTTTCACTTCTCCACTTCCAGTTTCAGGCAGCTGTCAGGCATCTCGTCTCAAGTTGTCACTGTATTTGTGTTTGTATTTGTGTTTGCCGCCTGTTGCTTTTGTTTTTGCTTTGTTTTGTTTATGCGCCTGTCACAGGGTGTTTTTTGCCTGAACAGGGCGCATAAAGTTGACATCCTTATGTTGCCATAAAAAGCTCAAAGCTGTTGCGTCTCAATTTGTTTGTCATGCGCGAAAGCTGCCATAAAAATAAAATAAAAAATAAAACTACGCTTTTGGCTGTGACTTTGGCTTTCGGTTTTTGGCCCGCTGCTCAGTATCTATCACAAATTCAAAAGCGTAGCATACATTTCGATGCCGGAAATGGCAAACGGCGCGTAGTGTTCGCTCTCTTTGAGTGTGTGTGCGTGGAATTGTTGTGTGTGATTGTTGTGTGTGTGTTGCGTGTGTTGCGTTGTGTTGCATGTCGCGCGCGCCATGTTTGCTCAAGTAAAAGCCAAATTTAATTAATTCATTTAGCCACACACACACAGATAAACATCGGAAGTCTTAAAAGTGTCCTAAAACGCATTTTGGCCAACTGCCTGTAACTGAACCTCCTGCAACTTTCGCCCTGCTTCTGCAATACATTTAACACTTGCGTTTCCCTTGACAATCAAATATGAATTGATGCGCGCGCTGCGCCATAGTATTTCTTATATATCGCAATACATACTGTATATATTTATATACATTATATACATATGCGTGTGTATTTGTGTCTTGCGTTTGACACTTTTTTTCTGCTGTTTTTTGCCTGTCCATTTTTAAGGTCAACTCATGGCTAAAAAAAGGGGCGCGTTCAACCAAAATTAAATCGAATAAAAATAAATTCAGACTCAAATTTAATAAAATATAATGTACAAAATAAAATGTTGGCCTAGCAACATTTTGTGCTATTCATTTTTTGGGTGTGCCTATTTTATGGCATGCAGTTTTTGCCAGTGTTTGTGTGTGTGTGTGTGTATGGCACTTTTATTGACTTCCTTTTTTGCGTGTTAATGTGTGTGTGTGCGTGTGTGCTAATTGAGTTTTCTCTTGCAAATGTGTGTGTGTATCTGTGTCTATGACAAAACAAATCAAACGAAAACTTTTGCAATTTCCATCAAAATTCCAAGCATATAAAAAGTAAAAAAAAAATAAATAAATAATAATAATATATTTTGTAAATATATAACGCCAACAGTAGGAACTGAATATATATAATGCTGCAATACGATCAGGTAAATGAGAGCGACAATTTGTTTTATCATATCAAATCACATCACATGTTGACGTCAAATCAGCTGCCAAAGCAGTCTAAACTCACGCCCCCCTCTCAGTTACCACTCAGTTCCCGCCGGCATTTGAATATGACCCAAATAAGTTTGGACTGTCAAGTGTTTCCGCTTGCCGCTTGCCGCCTGTCGTTGCCGCACTTTCAATAGTTGATTCAATTGCAGCTGCGACACAACAATTGCCGCACACGCCAACTGACGGCATTCCCTCTCTTTCTGCCCCACGCCCCCTCTCTCTCTCTCTCTCTCACTCTTTCTTCTCCTTCATTGCAGTCGCTGAAGTGTCATCGCATACGTGTATGACGACTGTGATTAACTTTTGTCAGTCTTTTGTGTCCCACTGTCTCTGTCTCAGGTTCTCACCTTCCCTCTCTCTCCTTCTCTTTCCTTCCATTCACTGTCTTCTTTTTCGTATGCGCTTTTGTCTTTTACATTGTCCTACAGCCAAGGCAAAATGTTGGTAGCCATTGCATTGTTTACACTTGAGATGCTAACTCAAGTTTTTGCTATGCACTTGAAATCTTTTATTAAGCACTTGCCTTGAGTGATAACTGTAAGTGTGTGCGTGTAAGTATGTGCACACATGTGTATGTACATGTGTGTGGAAGACTGTGCACAAGGCTTACATATAACATGAAAGAAACTAACATTGTTTGTAATTTTCTAAACCTTATTAGCCACGTCAATCTGCCGCTGAAAACAAGACCAAAATATATTATATATGCTTGCATAATTTTATTTAATTTATTTATTAATAGCAGCAGTAAAGCTTAAAATTTATGGATATCTTAATTTTCAAAAAGATTGTTTTTTAACATAAATACATTCAAATTTGTTTTGATAAAAATACACTTAAAAGAATTTTAAAACTCATATCAAGATTACTCAGATGGAGAGAATATACATACATAACAATTATATTATATGAAAAAAACACAAAAATTTGTATAAAAATAAAAAAAATTCTGCGACCTTTAAACTAGAAAAATAATCAATGCAAACACAATTTACTTTATTACTAACCTGAAAAACTTTTATAAGTTTTAAAAAAAATTGCATATTAACAATTATTTTAAAATGTTTATTTTAATGTTACGAAATAAAAATTATTCTTAATTTTAAGTTTTAAGGCCCTATTCTCCTTCAGATTGCTGTTTTTGGACCTTTTTTGAAAAAATTCGCATTTGAAAACGCAATAAGATATTTGAATTTTGTTGCTTTTATTGAATTAGTAATTAATGAAAGAAAATAAAAAAATTTTTTTTGCCTCGACACGAGGGGTGTTCAAAAAGTAATGAGACTCTCAAAAAAGGTGTCGTCATGGCGGCCACGATTCCGGGTCTCCGGAGCGTCTGAAAAAAAAAAATATAGGGTTATGATCAGCATAGATGTAATTCTGGCCCGTAGCAAAATAAAAATTTTGCGATTTTTTTTGTCAAAATGGCGGCACTTGAAATTGAAAAATCGAATTTGGACCCATTTTTTTGTAGTTTAGTGTAAAAAAAAATAGTAAAAAAAATCGCAAAATTTTTATTTTGCTACGGGCCAGAATGGTGACAATTCTACGTCGATTAAACTTAGTTTCATCCAAATCGGTTCAGTAGAACTGGCGGAATCGTGGCCGCCAGCTCGAAAAACGTGGTTTCGAGATAAACGCGTTCAAAGTTTTGACTCCACGTGCATTAACACTAACATTGCTGGATAAAAATGGCCATATCTCCTTAAGTATTTCGAATTTCTAAAAATCCTTTTTAGGGGCATATTCACAACTACCAAGCTGTAAATAAATGCAAAAAAAAAAGTCGAAAAAATTTTTTGCTGAAGAGAATAGGGCCTTAAGTTTTTCAGGTTAGTAATAAAGTAAATTGTGTTTGCATTGATTAGTTTAAAAGGTCGCAGAATTTATTAGAATAATTTTATTTAAAAAGTAAAAAATAATCGTTTAAATTCACTTTTTTTTATTTTTAAAAAAAACTAAAAATAAGAGCTATTTTTGATTTTTATTTTAAAAGTTACAAATAAGAGTTATTCTGTAACTTTTAATAAGAGTTATTCTGTAATTTTTATTAAAAAAAAAATTCAAATAGGAAATAAAAAAAAATTAAATTTGATTTACATACATATTTCTTATAAATTTAAAATAGAAGTTGTTGGCTGATAACGATAGTCCCGACTGAAATACAATTTATGGTGTCTAGTAGCATATTTTCCTCAGATTGGTTTTTTTTAGTCGAAATTAGCATTCATAATTCTTTTTTGCAGTCCCTGAAAGTTACTATAAAGTTCATGGAATAGGGATAAATTTAGTATTCTGTCCCAGTGTCTCGACTGATACATATCTTAAACCAAACTAATTAATTATTAAATATTATTCTATTTTACATAGCTTTCAATTCATAAGCATTTTATACTACCGTTTACGTAACTGCCCAACAATGCATTATTATTCAGTCTAAAGCACACTTTCATAATAGATAAGTTGTCATCTTCATCTCTAAAATGTCACAATTATAAGTAATCTTTTTCGTAACTAACAAACCAAACTCTCTAGGCATTTATCAAATCTGCCACCTGAAATATACACACACACACATACTAGATCGTTCAAAAAGTCCCCGGACTGACAGTGAAAAAGACTTTTTTTTTTTTTTTAATCAATATATTTATTCAATATAGTCTCCGTCTAGCTTAATGCACCTTGTCCAACGGTCTTTCAACATTTCGATGCCTTTTTTGTAGTGGTCTGAAGAAAGTCCCTCAAAATAGGCTTCAGTTTCCCATTCAACTTCTTCATTGGAGTAAAATTTTTTCCCTGGAGCCATATTTTCAAGTTTGAAAACAGATAGTAGTCACTGGGGGCCAGATCTGGGGAATATGGAGGATGAGGAAGCAATTCCCAACTTAACTCTTTGATTTTTTCCATCGTTAAAGCGGCTTTGTGAGATGGTGCATTGTCTTGATGAAAAAGGATTTTTTTCTTTGCCAAATGCGGGCGTTTCTTCTTAATTTCGTCATTCACACGATCAAGCAATGCTGAGTAATATTCTTTGTTGCATTTTTCACCCTTTTTAAGATAGTCGATGTGTATTATACCATGTCCATCCCAAAATACACTGGCAAAAACCTTACCAGCCCATCGACTTGCCTTCACACGCTTCGAACGGCTTTCACCGGCCTCCCGCCACTCAGCTGATGACCGATTGGACTCCGGAATGTAGTGATGGATCCAAGTCTCATCCATGGTGATATATCGACGCAAAAATTCGCTTGGATTTCGGTTAAACATGTCCAAACAGGACTTGGAATCGGCCACTCGTTTTTCCCTTTGTTCAATATCTAGGAAATGCGGCACCCATTTTACATTGAGCTTTTTCATATGCAAATGGTCATGCAAAATCGAAACCGCTGACCCAGTCGATATGCCCACAGTCTCAGCAATCTCACGCACTTTGACTCTTCGATCAGTCAATACGATTTGACGGACTTGTCTGATGATCTCTGGGATAATCACCTCTTTTGGTCTTCCCGAACGCTTCGAGTCTTCGGTGCTTGTACGACCGCGTTTAAAGTTGGAATACCAATCGCAAATGGTTGATTTACCTGGAGCAGAGACCCCGTAATGCTTATCAAGCCAAGTCTTTGCTTCTACGGTATTTTTTCCCATCAAAAAACAGTGTTTAATCAAAACACGAAATTCAGCTTTTTCCATTTTTCAAAAACTCAAAAAGTTGCACAACAATAATATTTCTAGCTCGATAGCGAAGCTTACGATTGCGCTCAAATTTTCACTGGAGCCTAGAAATGAACTAGTCAGTCAAAAAAAATTTATTTCACAATTTTAGTGGAGTGGCCTATGTGTCAGTCCGGGGACTTTTTGAACGATCTAGTACACAAAGTCTTCAATTTGTACTCATAACCCAGAAATGACGCACAATACTTTTTGTATTGTTTTTGCATTGTGACTGTCTCCCTTTTTTTGGGCTGGGGCAGAGGACTTTACACAAATAGTCCAGTCTACAATTTTTGTGGGCCACCACCATTAGAAAAACAAACAAACAAAAGCAAAAGTTTGCTTAAGTTATTCAAAAGTTTTGATTTTGCTTATTCATCGCACACACACTCACACACACAGAGTTTTGAGTGTCCCACAAAATGAGAATTATATCATTCAAATGTCGCTTTCCATAAGGATGCCATAAATCATCGGATTTGTGTGGAAATGTCCATATGCCCTATAGAATCTCAGCTGATTTTGACATTGGGCAAAGGGTCGGCAATCAATAAATATGAGGGCGAAACCTGTTGATAGTCTGTCTTTGTTAAGAAATGGAACCTTGTTCCTTTAGATAAGTTGATTGAAAAGAAATAGATCTGAGTTTAAGAATTTAAAGCCAGTATTCTTCTACTCGGATTAAAAAAAAATATCTTTCCTTACGACTGCAGATTTAAAATACATAATTTAAAATTATTTAAAATTGTTAAACATTTTGTTATTTTGTACCTCTCTTTTGCAGTCACTATTAGAATTGTTTAAAGAATTTTTTTGCGTCAAAACATTTTTTTTTTAAATCGAGGAAGAAAGTTTTAAGCCTTTACAAGAATTAAAAATATTCAATGGGTACTTAATAGGTCAAGGAAAGTTTTGTATCATCCAAACGGAATTTAAATGACCTTTCTATTGATGTAAGTAGGTTCAAATTATGAGTAGAATTAACTATAAATGTTGTCAAAATAAATATGCCGACCAGTGTACATCATTTAAAATTGTTTAAAACTTTGTTATTTTGCATATTTCTTTTCATTTTGAAATTCAGTCTTAACTTGGGACTGTTTTGTTCAAATAAGTTGACAGGAAAATAATGGATACATTATTAAATTTATTGTCCTTCAAAGCTCGATAAAAAATAAGCTGTTTTGAATTAAGAACCCGTTCCTTCAAATAAATTGACAGGAAAATATATCTTCCTCTACCTGTTGATATTCAGATCTTTGTTTTTGAATTGTGAACTATTTCCCTTTGATAGGAAGGACAAGAGAGTATTGAAAATGAATTAAAAATATTTTTTTTAACATAAATTTTTGTTTTTCAGGCTTTATTTTAAGCTGCGAACTAGTTTTTTCTGATGAGTTGATAGTAGATTGAAATGATTTCTAACATTAGTTTGTATTCTATAATTCTGACTTTATTTTAAGCTGAGAATTAGTAGTTTTAAGATCGTTTTCAAATTTGTATTAATTATTATTTGCATTAATTTTTTTTTCATTCCTTTCAACTTTTCTAATTAATTGTTTCCTTCTTTCTTCTCCGTTACAGCCACCTGAGAATGAGCTACAGAAATCGCATGATCACAATCCGGCCGCCCTGAGCGAGCATCAGTTGCGGGTGCAGGCTTCGTTGCAGCGCCTCAATATTCCCGACTGGTTCCGACAATACAATCAAAATGCCGCACGGTCGCCAGATGGGGCCCACGCTGGCCACGCTGGAGCAACAGCGACCTCTGGCGGCGGCTACAAGCCGGGCAACTTTACACGGAAACGCACACAAGATTCGGGTCGCTGGCAGGGTCTCAACTCGAAGACGACTTCGCTCAGTTCGTTGGGCTCACAGCGCTCCGATCGTAGTCCCTTGCTGTTGAGTCCCTCGGCGCACAGTCACCACGGCGGCCAGAGCAGCAGTGCGGCTGGCTCGGCGGTGGGTCACCATGCCCAGGGCCAGGGCGTGGGCGCCACACGCTGGTCCACCTCGCATCTGAACTCCACGCAAACGTCGCCGAGTGTCTCGCAGCGCGGCAGCTTCGCCCGCGGCGCCCCCATCAACAGCAGCTTCATGTCCGTGGCCAGTGGCAGCAGCGCCGGCGCCGGCAGCGTACTGAGGAACTCCTATCGCCAGCCCTATCTCGGCTGGCGCAGCACTGAGAAGCTATCGCAGCGCACGCCCCACGAACGGTAAGCGGGATTAGGGATGGGTTTATCATAAATCGGAAATTATTCTCATCTCTTAACTCAAATTATCTGGGGTGCCACAGAAATCGCTTTCGCTTGAATTTCACTTAAATTTGTATGAAATTTAAGTGAAATTCCAGCGAAAGCGATTTCTGTGGCATAATAATGTCAAAAATATCCGAACATTATTATATTTTGAATTGTTCAGCGATATAGGGGCGGAAATCAATCGATATATAAGAAGATCGATGTTTCTGCAAGTACAACAGTTTTAAATATACCAAAGAAATCTTATGTATCGTATGATCGATTTATATTTTATTAGGGAATTATTTTCCCATTTTTATTTGGTGCCGCCTTTACAATCGATGTTCCGTTTGGACAGTTCGAATATACCGATCCTATTTTGATAAGTACTTTCAAAACAACCTACAAGTCATAATATGAATCTCTTTTAATTAAAACAGGGTATCAAACCGAAACGATTACCGGTTTCAGTTACGGTTGTGGTTGTATACCCATTTAGGTTTTATCTTATCGGTTACGCAAAATTATTATGTATCGGTTATTGTATTTCGGTATGTATTCGGTTTCAAAATACCGGAATAATTTCGGTTTAAAAATCAATTTAAAAAATATGAAAGATATGTAAATTTGAAACCAAATATTTAAAAATTAAGATTTTTTTTTTTGAGATATAAATAAAATTGGGGCAGATTTAAAACACGATGATACCACCTTAACAACGTGACTAAATTTTATGCTTGACCAGGAATTGGTTTCTTAACGGTTATTTCGGTTGGAATAATTTTGGTTTTGGGTTTCGGTATAATAAAAATGTTTTGTTTCGGTAACCGTTAAAGTTACGCTTACCAATTTAAATCGGTTAATACCGGTTAACGGTTACGGTTTTTACTCCCTATAGAAAATGATTTTTAAAGCCCAGCTTTTTCTTTAATTTAATAGTGTTCTTCCTAAAATTGTTCTTTTATTTCTGCTTAAGTCGTGCTGTCAACATTTGTTCTAGAAAAGTAATGAATAAGGCTGTTAGCTTTATATTTTTAAATTAAGTTAATTAATAACGATTTTATTGATATTCACGATTCAATATCTTTCTGATGACAATATAGATACTTTTCTGCCGATAGTACTTTATAAATTGTATTCCAGTCAGAAACTAACTATCTAAATAATGCTTTTCAGGCTGGCCAACTCGCTGCTGGCGCAACGAACATCCCCCACAACGGCGACGGCAACCAATGGAGTGCGTTCCCTGCAGCCGGTGACGCCGGAGATACAGAGTTCCATCAAGGAGGTCACCTCGGCCATTGTGCACTATGTGAACGATCAGACGCAGGCGCAGCAGTTGCAACAACAACAACAGCGCAGCCGCTCGGCGAGTCCCAATTCGAGGTAGGCAACGGATCAATCGCTTCAAAAACCGTTGCAACGAGCCACAAATCAAAATACATTTAAAAAGCAATACTCGTATTGAGTTCAAGTTGTCGTAGTAGTCGCCTTCTATATCCCCATCTGTGTGTAGTTGTTATTACCAGTCTATCAATCCATCATATTTCTATATACAATCTATGAAAACCTGTACTCCCGTGTCCACTTTATTATTTTGTCGTATTTGGTATTTCAAAATTTTCATTTCTCTCCGGCAACTACATCACAACGCGTAGCTACCTGTAAAGTCACCCAGTTGCAAGTGCAACTGCCACACACACACACACAGTCCAGTCCAGTTATCATCGATGTCCGTGCGAGGTAAGCGAGCCATCCACATTCCCATGTTGGGCTTTGTCATCCTCATCGTCAACTTCCTACTCCATCTGGCTAACCAAAGTGACTAATACAATATCTAAATACCATTCTTATATATTTATCTATTTGTATGAATCTAAGTATGTGTCTGGCTTCTACTAAAACACTAAAAACAACAACAACAACTAAAACAACAACTTTCACCTCAAAACTTTGCTTTTGGATTGTTGCCAACTTATGTGAACACAATTAGGTCAGGTCAGATCCATGCAAGGCAGGAAAAGTTTTCCAATTGAACTAAAGATGTTTACGTATAACCTTTCGGCCATAGATGGCGCCAGCTTCAGGTTATCGGAATGTCTGTCAATTCTAATCAACAATAGATGTCGCCTTAACAGTTATTAATTGAAATAAGCAAATTATTTCTGGCTTGTTCTATGGAGAAATTACATTTGTTTTTTTATGTGCAAAATGCTTAAATTGGGATAATTTTCATACAGAAATTTAAAAAAATTTAAAAAATATTTTTTTAAGTCCCCCGATGTTTACTTTGATATTATTGTCCGTTGTGTGCGCACAATATATGATTATTATTTCTTACACAATAACCTGACCCTATTTACAAGCAAAATCAGTTAGCATTTACACAATGAACAACCATTTAGATTGAAATTGATTTCATTTCGCTTTCATGGGAAATGTGACGAGTCCATGGATGTCATTGCAACCTTTCCCTCGGCTATTATTAATAAGTCGCAATAAAAGGCCGCACTTTCTCTCACTCTATTTGCCATCGCATGCAATTTAAATGTCAACAATGCAATAAAAGGGGGCGACTAACAGTCCCCGGATATGACCAGGACAGGTCCAGCTCCAAACCTCACTTCCAATATGGTATACCTGGGCAATCAGCGCTGGCCACTCGAACACGTTTCGAGTGGAGCCCACTTTGTCCTGTGGCAGTGCCAATCATTACGAAAATCAATAATATTAAAGTAGAGCAACTCATATACAGGGTGTCATGCAAAAGTAACTTACAATGCATACATACAGAGGCACACAAAAGAATTGGCACAGCAAGAATTTATACATTTATATTTTTTTTATAATTTTATTGAAAATTGCTTAAAAGGCACTTATTGTATGAAAATGTCGAATAAGTGCCTCTTAAGCAATTTTCAAAAAATTATTAAAAATATTAGCAAAAAGATTTTTGAAAATTTTTTTTTAACAGTCACTCTTAGAGTTGTCTAAAGAGTTTTTCTGCATCAAAACAGTTTTTTTTTAAATCTAAGAAGGAAAAAAAAAGTAGACTTTTACATAAATTCGAATTTTTCAATGGGTACTTAATGGGTTAAGGAAAGTTTTGCATCATTCAAACGGAATTTAAATGACCTTTCCAAATTTATTTTTTAAATATGAAGACTTGACGTACTAAAGCTGTTATAGTAAAAAAAGAGCGTACATATTATTTTGGCCAGTAGTGTATGTGTCAGTGTGTTACTCTTCAAATATGTTGTATACCTCAGGGAAATAAATATATATGCAAAGAGTTTCTATTTTAAAAATAGATTTTTTTTATCTAATTACAAAAGTCCTTCAAATGTTTTTTATTTAATTTTTCTTTGGAATTTTTTTGAAACCTGTTTTGTGATCTATATAAATTAATTAATTTAATTTTATTATTAATTCAGTACAAAAAATGTTGTTGAATAAAAGATGCGCCTTCTTAGAGAATAAAAGTTTTTAAAGAAAACTTTGTCATTTGTTGTACTAGTTGATATGTTAAAAAATCATAGAAGATTTGTCAATTTTAAAATTCTTCTCAATAGTGTAGGCATACCTGCAATTTCTATTTCCAATAAGAATTTATACTTAGTCTTTCTGAGTATTTTAATTAATATTATAAACTTGGATTGTACTTTTAAGAGATACCCTTTAAAGTCTATCATAGAATATTTATTTTAAAATCAAACGCAATTTCCTGCAATTTCCAAGCCCACATATTGCCAATTTATTCTCAAATTTGCATAGTTTTCTTGCAGAGTATCAAAGGATTCTTATGCAAAAGTTGAAGAATTTTGTCATGTTGTCTGTAATCAGGCCGCCAGTCAGGCGCCACTTTTGGCCATACACCAACCCTCTCAGTCCGCAGCAGCCAACGTGGCGTATGCTCATCTCCCGCTCTCGCTCTATCTTTCTTGCTGTCCCGCTCGTTCGCATAGCGAAACGTTAGTGACCCCTGCCCCTGTCCCGTTTTATGCTCTCGATCCCACATTTTGGCTCTGGCTATTTGTGTGTGTTGTGTTCACATCCACGAGTATCGCATCGACGTTTCATTCGTGTGCCACGTCTGGTTCCAAGCGCTACTCAAAGTGCTCCTGCAAACAAGGCAAAATTGCATAAATATAATTATATAAAACCCTAATCATATTTTGTTATTAGTGTGCACTTTTGGGCAGGCACTCTAGGCCAATTAGGTAGGCACAACAATCGAAAAGTTGTCTGAGGTTAGTTCGCAGTGATAATAGAGCGCAGTTGCTGCCACAAGTGCCATGCCACAAAGTGAGTCACAGCTGCCTGTGACGTCACTTATTGATTTTACTAAGTACTATGGTGTTATTTATTCTTTCTGTTGTAACTCTTTTCTGTTTAATATTATAATTATTGTGAATCATTTACTAAACTGTGTGTTGTCTATTGTTCCATCATACAGAAAGTGCTGGCTGGAAAGCAGCTTCGTTGGCACACGGCCATTGGATTCACCGCAAACGCCCGTCATTGACAGCAGCAGCAGCCCGTCCGCTTCCCAGCAGTTCCACTTGGATGCCACCACTTCGGTGGTTGCCACTGGACAGCCGCCACTACGCATGAACGGACTTAGCCGAGTCGGCGGCGGTGGCGGTGAGTCCACCATATATATCTGACCCGTAGACAGTGGACAGCAATAGGCTTAGATGATGCTTAGATATCTTACAAACTGCTACTACTACCCCATATACAGTTGGTCAAGAAATTGTTTTCATTTCATTTAATTTAATTTGCAAAATATTTGATATGTAATTGCTTAAATAATATCCATTTTATTATGTTTATTTTTAAAAATGTTGTGCAATTTTTACTTTGTCATAGCAATTACTTGAATGACTGTATAACTTCATCCAATATCACAATTTTGTTTTTGTAGTGTGCACAAAACGAGAAACACAAAATGAGAAATGCGTTAATTAGATTTATATATATATAAATATATACATATGTTTAGTATGTAGATCAAGAGAGATTCCCTTTATGATTTCATAGATGCACACTACACACACTCACACACACACGCATACACAGATGTAGCTTGAAATGCAATTTTTTCTACATTTGTTTTGTATTTGTATTATGAGTTAATTTTTATTTTCTACAAGAAATAAAGTAATGTGAACTAATGCTAGGGTGCAAAGTGCATTTTTTTAGCTTCAAATCGACTGTAAATTACGACAAAAACAAAAAAAAAACTACAAAATTTGACACAACAATTTTTATCAACAATTTTAATTGACAATCGAAAATAGTAAACAAGTTAATAAGTAATTTTTTAGTGTTTACAAACTTATTTTAAAGATATATACAAGTACTATTTAATTTAATGATTAATTTCTAATAAACACACAGCTATGGCATACAGTTAATTATATAAATGTATTATTATTATTCTTATTCATATATCCATTATTGGACTTTTAGTTCTTGTCAAATTCATAGCATACTTATCTGCGCATAAGTTTGCTATGCATAATGATTGGCACATCATTCAGTTTTAATCATTTTCAATTCAATTCTCATTTTATCATTTTTGGAATTTTCTATTTTAGGCTTGGTTTTTAAAACTAGAAAAATTCACATACCTAACAATTAAAGTAAACAGCAACTATTTACAATCTGACTAATTAATAAAAAAAAAATTATAAACTAAGCGTGCTATAAATTTAATTTCTTTATATATATATATTTAAAAACGATGTATTATTTTAATTACAAAAGCAACGAACGATTTGATAATGTCTTTTTTTCGATTACTTACTTATTTTTATGATATATAATTTTTGTAAAAATTAATTTTAAAATGTCTTTTGAAAACGATATCAAGTGCTTTATACAAATGTCACTCAAGGTGGCTACAATAAAAACTGATTTATATTTTATTCATTTTGTAGTTTATTTCTTTATTATAAAGTTTTTTATTTTTTAGCTGGCTTTTTGCTTTATGCATATGTAAATAATACACACATTTCACTTGTACATAACAACACTTTCTCAGTGTAATTTTTATACAATTTATGACAATCATTTGATAAACATTTAGTTATAAGAACATTTATAAATGCGCTATATATATTTTTTCAAGCCTAACAACAATTTGTTTTTGTATTCTTATATTTTATGCCGTGCATTTTTAACCCAAAAAAAAACCTTAAACAATATTTGGCCACATTTAAAAAAACGTTAAAAAAAATATGTATTGAAAATAAAAGCGCCAGAACGCTCGTTGAGCAGCGCATCGCTAGAAGATGTCTTAGCCTCACTTTTAGGACTGCCAACTACCTCCTCCTCCAACAGCCAGAACACCAATACCAACAACAACAACAACAGAAACAACAACAACAGAAATCAAGCGACAACGGGGTCCTCGACGACAGGTATGAACCTGTAAGTTTTTGTTCCAATATAATCGCTACCCAAAAACAAAAAAAAATACAAAAAAAATAACAACAAAAATATGTTTGGATAATATTAAAAAAAAACATAAAATTAATTTAAATATTGTTAAAAAAAATGGGTATAGACAAAAACTAATCAACTTGCGTTCTTGTTTGTTGTTCGCATATAAAGCTCTTTATAATCGTCATTCAACTATATATCTGCTAAGCAAACATTTAAAACAGTGGTGGGCCCGAAATCTGAATTCGGGAGCACAACAATAACAACTACAACAACATAAACAGCGAGACTTTTGTGCGACTTCACGTCGCACAGTGGGGCCATTACTCATTTTACTTTGCAAAAATCATAACTTTTGAACCAAATGAGATAATCGAATAATTTTAATGGCATATGATTAGGGATGGCAAAAAAAAATTATTAATCGATTATTGAATCATATGATTAATTTAAGCTACGCGATTATTAATTGCAATTAATCGACGAAAAATAAAAATAATCGATTAATCAAATGATTAATTTTTTCCGTTTGAATGACACAAAACTTTCTTTACCCCATTAAGTACTCTTCGAAAATTTCAAATTTATGTAAAAGTCTACTTTTTCAACATTTTTCCTCGATTTTTCACAAAAAATATTTTGATGCAGAAAATTTTGTTAAACAATTCTAAGAGTGACTGCAAAAAGAATTTTTCAAATATATTTTTGCTAGTATTTTTTTGGAACAAAATCTTTATGTGTGTTTCCCTGAAAAAATTTTGGCAACGATGCGATTATTTGATCGAGTAATCGATTAGTGTTTCAATTAATCGCAACACATTTTACGATACAATTAAATCGCAAATGGAAGCAAAATAATCGATTATTGTGTATCATATGATTAATCGTGCCATCCCTACATATGATAGATAACTCTTCAACCTATGAAATTAGCATTTAAAAGGTGCCACGCCCCCTAAATACTTACTTAGGGGCTATCATTTGTGAAATTTGTGAAAAAAATAAATTGTATGCACCTAAAAATAAATATTTTTTAAAATTTTTGATTTTTTTTTGTTTTATTTTTAATGTTTTTATATTTTAAAATTATTTTCAAAAAATTTAAAAACATTTTTTTTTTCAAAAAAATAATTTTTGTTTTCCGGTGTGAATTATCAAAATTGCAAATGTCGACCTAATTCCTATGACATCTATATGATATAGTAGAAGTCGATTTAAACCAATCTGACACATTATGAACCTGGGGTAGTCTTCTACATTCTGACCAAGTTTGGTTCAAATCAGACCACAATGTCATATAGCTGTCATCGGAGCTATCGATCGAACTATGCAATTATGGCGCGTGTTTTTTTTTTGTGATCCGGGCGGATCCGGGCGGGTACAAAACCATATATATTTATAAAGAGAAATCAATTCGCGTCGCCGAATAGGCAGAAAAATAGTTGGAAGTTGTCGCTGCTCCCGGAGCCACTGCGTGCCCACCACTGATTTAAACTCGTACACTCGACTTCTTTTATTAATTCCTCAATTCAATTACTTACTTAAAGTTTATTGTAGTTTTGTATGTTTCATTCAAGCGCATATGAAAATAGACATACATAGTATATATCTCTTCAGTTCTTATATTCTAACTAAATTACACTGAGAAAAATTACATGAAATACATACATATTTTAAGAAATTGCGCTGCGCTTGCGTCGTTACTAAAATACTTATAAAGAAAACTACACTACAAATACATATATACAAATATATATATATATACCCTATCCTTATTATTTGCTAGCATGTGAGATACTAAAAAGAAATCAAACCATTTGTTTTTGTTTTATACAAGTAAAAATCCATTGAATGCTCATTGTTGTTGTTATTGTTATAAACTAAACATATAATATTTTCGATATAAATATATATAGATGGCATAAATGATTTAATTTGCAGCAGATACAGCTAGTCGTCAACAGCTGGAGGTGGAGCAGCAGCTGCTGCGTCGTCGCAGCGAAGGTGACGCGCCCAGTCAGCAGAAGCAGAAGCAACAAAATCAATCCCAGTCTCAGTCCCAATCCCATACACAATCCCAAGCCCAGGCACAAGCTCAATCCAATTCGAATGCCAGCAATCGGCGAGTATCGCTGGGCGACTCCAACGCCCACACGGACAAGGGCAGCACCGTCGTCGCCATCGATGCACAGCAGCAGCAGCAGCTGCTGCAGATCCGGTGTCGCAACACCAAGTGCGAGGCCAGCGCCACGCCCGCCGATGCCAAGAAGCTGTACAAGTCATGCCACAATTGTACCCATCTATATTGTTCACGTGAGTGTCGGCGCGCCCACTGGGAGAAGCATCGAAAGGCGTGCCTGCACTCGCGCGCCTCCAATCTGTGCCGCCAGGTGCTAGCCACCTGCAAGGACGACGTCGACTCGCAGCGCCATCTCAGTCTCCTCGCTCGCAAGGGCAGCTTATCCCAAGGACGCGGCGTTGTTCGTGTGCTCTTCCGCAGTGCCGAGGCGGCCGAGGGATTCATCAAGCATGGTTTTCAGTGCATGGGCGAGGCATCCTATGTCCGTTGGCCGGATCTCATGCCAGCTGAAATGGGTCTGGAGCTCTATTCGGAGCTGCTAAAGCTGAGCACCGAGTACAAGCCCGAGTCCAAGATGCTCATCTACGTGGCCATTTGTGTCGTCTCCGAGGCACCGGGCATGGGTCAGGCACCGGTGCGCTGGGAACGCCAACTGGTCTCGCGTTGCGCCAAGCTGAAGCTCTGCAAGAGCGTCCTGGCCGAGCTGGAGCTGCAGCAGCAGGCGCTGCAGCAGCCACTCGCCGTCATGGCCGTGCCCGAGCGCACTGAGATCCTCATACTCACCTTCAATCCCGGCCTGCGCACTGTGCCCGGCAATCGGGAGCTCATACTGTCCAACATTTTGGATATATTGTCGAGACGTGGTGTGCTGCTAAGGAAACATTATCCCGAGATTTATCAGCGCCTGCAGACGTACACTGAGGGCCAGACGGACAAGTTCAATCCGGTGACGCTGCATCCGCGGGACGCGCAGACGGGCCAGAGCTTCGTGTGCATCATCATGCCCGTGCACACGGACAGCGAGTTCATCAAACTGCCCTCGGCGGCCGATGGTGGCGGCAATCGGGTGACAACCATTGATGTCGGCTCGCCCGCCGCCCTCGCCCAGCTGGACGATGATGAGCTGCTCACGCGCACCACACAAGCGAGTTGATTGAAGGCGAGCAGCAACAGCAACAACAAGAGGCGCAGCAGCGGAAGTGCCACGCCTCCCGCCTACGGGGATTGCCTGGGCTCTGGCCTGGAGAGCACACGCATGTGAGCGCATCCTTCCAATCGCTTCCAAAACTTGCTCTGGATTATCACTTAAGTCTCTATCAAGTCGCTTCTCTCTCTCTCTATCTCTACTCTATAATAATCATGTTAGTTAATCAGCTGTTCTGTTACTTCGATTAACTAAACTAGTTACTAATTGCCAGTTTCAATACACCATAGATAAAGTGGCGGACAAAAAAACCGGACACCATAAAAAAACGGTTTTGGAGTTTTTTTTAAGTTTTTTTAGTATTTTATTATGATTTTTTGAAACTTGTTCCTCAAGCTACTTTTTGTATGAAAAGCAGAAAAAAGGAGTTACAATAGTAATTTTTTAGCAATTTTCAAAAAATTATCAAAAACACTAGCGAAGATATTTTTGAAAATTCTTTTTTGCAAACACTAATTTTCGAAATTTTTCAATGGGTACTTAATGGGTTAGGGAAAGTTTTGTAGCATTCAAACGGTCTCTAGGCGTCGAACGTTTTTCCTATGGTCGGATAAATAAACACTTTAAGAAAACTTCAAAAACCGCTCTTTTATGGTGTCCGGTTTTCTATATCCGCCACTGTACATCAGTAGGGCCCTCCACTCGTTGTTTGGCACACACTCGACTCGCTATATAACTCGCGAATTGATCGAAAATGATCATTTTGTGGGGAAAGTACCCTCGATAACTTTTAACGGTAATAAGTCAAGCTTTACTATCATAATACTATATATCTCTGAGCTTACAAGCGACTTTCTAGGGTCACATGCAAAAGCTACATGCTATATAACTACAAGGTGAGGTCAACACAGTGGTAAACAGTGCTGCCAATCAGATTTGAATAAATATACATATTAAATGCAATTTAAAGCAAAAAGGAAGATACATACACTACAGGCCAAAATAATAAGTACACTCTTTCTTTTACTATAATAGCTATTTTAAGTCAAGTCTTCATATTTCAAAAATAAATTTGAAAAGTTTCTTTTAAATACTGTTTGGATGATGCAAAACTTTCCTTAACCCATTAAGTACCCATTGAATATTTCGAATTTCTGTAAATGTCTACTTTTAAAACTTTTTTCTTTGATTTCTTAAAAAATTTTCAAAAACTTTTCCCTAGTATTTTTAATAAATTTTTGAAAATTTCTTAAAAGGCACTTAATAAAAAATATTATCGAAAATTTTTTTTAAAATTTTGCTTTGCAGTCACTCTTAGAATTGTTTGAAGAATTTTTCTGCTTTAAAACATTTTTTTTTAAATCGAGGAAAACAGTTTTAATAGTTGACATAAGTTCAAAATTTTCAATGGGTACTTAAACGGTTAAGGAAAGTTTTGCATCATTCAAACGGAATTTAAATGACCTATCCAAATTTAATTTTTAAATATGAAGACTTGACTTAAAATAGCTGTTATAGTAAAATTAAAAAGTGCGCTTTTTATTTTGACCAGTAGTGTATACAATATAAAATATTTAAAAAAGACTATAATGCATTGCTTTCAAAACAAAAAGATTATTTTGAGATTTTTTGTTTTTATCAACCTAATTTCGAATTGGCAGCACTGCTGGCACAAAAATAAAGAATAAAAAAAGGAGTTGAAGTTTTGTTCACGATAGATAGCACTGTGAAATTACCAGAACCATTCATATTTATCCTGCAGCTTCCATAAAAAAAAAGAAAGGCAGAAGCTAAAACACTTTGAAAGTTTATATAATACAAGATAAGTAATTGCTAACATTTTTTGTGTAACAAACATTTCCTATATGCAGCATAAACTCACTTTTTATAATGCAATTGAACACAGAAACACATCATAAACTCTAACTACAACTACAACTAAATATAACAAACTAACTATAAATTTATATATATACCTATATATTTACATACTCGTATATTTCCTTCTGCTATGTGTTAAATGTAACAAAAGCAAATCATTTGCTTATGGCCTTATTTAAAGTTTGTTGAATTTGTTCTGCCCCTCCAAAAGAAACGTAACATTTTGTAGCCTTTTATATTAGGTTTTTAATTTATGTGTAAGTAAAAAGTAAAGTGCAGATCCACTTAGGTTAGCTTAAATATATCTACACGTATTAGTTAAATTTATGTACTAAATAATAGGGTGGAGAATCAAAAGATAAATAATATATTGCCCAATAAACAATTTGAAAGTTCACGTTTTAGCTAAAATAAATATTTAGAAATCGATAATTGTACCCATTCCTTTGCTAGTTCCAATTGTTTAACTAACACACGACAATTTATACATTTTTGTGTAAATAAAACTAAAAATAAAAGAGATGCCTGAATTAACTGTACTCATATATGCATTATACAGTTCTTAAAAGGCCGACATTCTGCAGATTCATACTATATATCATGCATCATTAATTCTCAAAAAAAAAATAATTATAATTATGAAAACTGTAAGTTGTTTAGTACTTGTAAGAAGGACTTGAAAAACAATAAATAAAATGCATTCAAAATTATTGAAATTACGAGTTGAATTTTTAATGGTCTATAAAAATTTCCCTTACAGCCTGAAAGTATGCTAAGAAAAAAATGTGGTCTATAATTTGATCTTATTTAAGCCAATAATTAATAAAAATCGCGTTGAATGACAAAAAAGAGCCAATTTTGGTGCAAAAGCGCCAATTGTGGCAACCGTGCTTCAATCATAATGATGCATTAGCATCAATAAAGTAGTAAAAATCGCGTTGAATTTATTCAAATATGATTTATTTATTAAAGTTATAATTGTTTTTATATAATACTTATTTAGATGTACATAAATTGTATTTAAAATGTGTTTCTTTTCTTTTGCCACTTAACGCTAATATTGTTTTTAATCGAATTAAGTATATACATATACATATGATGTATAGGTATAAAGTATATAATTATGTATATATACGTGTTTATTGCGGATGTATAAAGTACATCCCTGCGTAGATTCTTACGTATTTGCTTTTGATGCGGCTAACGCCTTTTTCCCACCCTTTTCGCTTATAAATCCGTTTAAATTACAGCTACATTTTGTTTACGGAAATAGACTATAACACTTAAATGTACCACACATTGCGCCATATCTATGTTACACTCTATGAATAAATTAGGTTCGATTCGTTTCGTTTGATTAACGTGAAAAAGCGTTTATGGCGGCGCTCTTTCGAGTGCCCCCAAGCCCAATTTATGGAGCCCTACAGGAAAACTACATTATTTAAAAAAAATGAAAATTATAATAATATGTATAATGGTGCCTAGCTGGTAATGGTGATGATGACGATGACGATGACGATGCCTCTCTGCCCCCTTTATATACAGGCGCCGACTCAATAGTTGGATGCAGCACTAAAGGCGGCGCCTTGCTGCGACTGCTCCTCCTGCCGTTGCTGTGCCGTTGGCAACTGATAGTAATAGCCTGGATAGGGCTGCGTTGGAAATGCGCCCGTGCCCGTGCCTGCACCCGTACCCGATCCCGCCGTTGCCGTAGTCGTTGCTGTGCTGGTCGTCTTGGCATTGGCCTTGGTCGCTCTTATCTATAAGCCACCGATGATCACCTCCTGCTGCGCATCGTCATCCATGTCGGGTAACTCTTGCTTATGCACCACCATGCCATCACCGGCCGGCTGTCTGGGCGCCGTCTGTCCATACTTCTGGTGAATGCCACGATGACGCTTAAGCGCAAAACGATCGGCAAATGCCGCCGAGCATATTTCGCACTTGTACGGCTTCTCGCCGGAGTGCACCTTGGCGTGGTTCTTGAGATGTGCCGCTTGCGAAAATGCCGAGCCGCAGATTTCGCATTTATATGGCTTCTCGCCCGTGTGGATGCGTCGATGATTCCACAGCGTGGCGTGACGCGCAAATCCCTTGTCGCACACTCCACACACGTACGGACGCTCGCCGCTGTGCGTGCGCTCGTGATTCTTCAGATGCGGCGATTGGGAAAACTGCATGCCACAAGTTTGGCATCTGCAACAAAACAAAAAACAGTCATTAATATATAAGGAAACTCACAGGTTTATATTCTGCACTTACTTATACGGCTTTTCGCCCGTGTGTATGCGGGCATGGTTCTTCAGATATACGGCCTTGGCGAAGGCCAGTCCACAGATGGTGCACTTGTAGTTCTTCTCGCCGCTGTGCAGCTTCTTGTGCGACCACAGACTGGAGTAGCGGGAAAACAGGCCGCCACATATGTTGCAGCTGAATGGTTTACTGGGATTTCTGGAAAAAGTTAAACCATATTTAATAAGCTTTATCATTTTACAACTGATTTAAAGAGCCCTTGCAGGTGTTACGATTTTGTAACGCATAGAAAAAATCTCTCAAACATACATGTTAAATTTCAATTAGAATTACTAATCAATTCGATTATTTTTGGAAACAATCGTACTGACTATATAATTCACTGTTAAAAATATGTGATTATTTAATGATAACGATTACACAAAATCAGAAATAATCTTAAATTATTACAATTATTCAAAAATGATCAGAAATAATCAAAATTAATCTTTTTAAGTATTCGGATTATTTTTGATTATTTCTGATTATTTAAGACTGTTTAGTAAAAATCAAATTATTTAAAATGTTCACAATAAAAGTAGCCAATATAATCAGAAATAATCAGAAAAAAATCAAAAATAATCCGAATACTCGAACAAATAATTTTTTTTTTTGTTTATTTTTGATTTTTTTCTGCATATTTTTGAATATTTGTAATAATTTTTGATTTTTTGAAATCGTATTCATTAAATAATTGGGCAAAACCGAAAAAATTGGCAATTAAATCATTAGTTCGACTTTTAAACAAAAATAATCTAACTACTAATGAATATGATTACTAATGATTATTTAACAGGTATGCTCTCAACTTATTTCAAAGATAATGCAATACATCTCATTTAAATTTGATTAAAATTAGACTGAAATATCAAAAAAAAAAAAATCAAAACTTTCTCCGTGGCTTGGAAACTCACTCGGTCTTCACGGTGACAGAGTTTTGCTTGACAGATCCCCCTGCACCGGTGTGGGATTGATGTGTATGCTGGCCCATTAGGACCACACCGGATCCATTGCACTTCTGACACTTGGTCATCTGCTGCGAGTTGCGCTTCTTCACCGGATGGTGACCGGATGATGAGCTGGGTTCGCGCTTGGGCGTCGTGCCGCCAGTCTGTTGGGCAACTATTTGCTGAAGTTGTGCCTGCGCTTGTGGTGTAGTTGATATGATTTGCACGGGATGAGCCATTTGTCCTGTTAAAAATGATACGAATGATTCATCAGTCATGGTGTCATTCAATCGATATCTATTCAATCATCTCTCTTACCATCGTTCGCCACAAAGATTTGCTGCTGTGCCGCCTGCTCCGCCTGCATGCAGGATTCGCAGCGCACCTGCTTGGGACCCTTGCGCTTCGACTGCTGGTGAATCGCACTGCCGCAATTGATGCACTTGCTCGACTTGGAGTTGTCGTGCTGCTGCTGCTGCTGCTGTGCCTGTTGCTGCTGCTGCATTACAGATTGCTGTTGCACTGACTCCAGCGAATCGGAAGCTACGATTTGTATCTGGCCCATCTGGCCGTTGCCGGTAATGATGTTCTGGGCCTGGACCATGCCCGCAATGCCGTCACCCGACTGCTGTGGATTATGCTGCTGCGGATCGGAGCCATCGGTGTGCATGCGCTTGTGGGCGTTGAGCAGCGCCAGGTGCTGGAACATCTCGGAGCAGACATCGCACTTGAAGCTGATGTTCGATATTGTGTTTTGCAGTGGTGAAATTGTCTGCTGCAAATACAAAAATGAGTTATTATAAGTGTATCTATAGCATCAAAACAATCTGTAGTCGAGTAACCGACTACAAGATACCCGGTACTTTATTTAGATGTATATTAACGGTATCTTGGAACTACTGCACATATTTGCATGGATAGAAGAGGGCGTGGCAAAAGTTTAAAACTGAAAACGGTCTAAGTTTTTATACGGACACACGGACATGACCAAATGCTGATCAGTATAAGCCGTGAATTTCATTAAGTCTGCCAGGCCACTCTCCCCCTCCCTCCCCATCTCTCTCTCTAGGATTATAAAGTTTATCTGTCTGGATCATGCCCCAAATATTGTTGACTTACAGGCTTATTTTGATTGACAATCTGTATGCGTCCCTGGGCATCCACAGTGGCAATTCCTAAGGCGGTGCCCTGGTTCAGTGGCATTCCATTCACCAATGCATAGTTATAGCCGCCCACTGGCTGGGCAATGTAGCAAGTCTTATTGTCGTCCGAGGTTGCCAACTGTGCTAAATTCACAGTGCCCGCATTGCCCTGTAAAATGCAGAAAATAAGTACATATATCATCGTTATAAATCATTAACGGATCATTTGACTGTCGATAGCCGATAGTTAACAACCGATAGCCGACAACCGGCGATGGCTGCACACACACACACACACACACACACACTCACATTTGTTGTGTAGTAGAAGGTGGGCTGCTGTTGGTCGGCCTTTTGGCCCTCTATTTTGGGTTGCTTGAGGATGGTGCCGTCTGCCGTTTGGTATTGTATGGTCGCCGGTTGCCCGTTAATGGCGTTCGTCGTGAATATTATGTTCTTGGTGAGGTCTTCCATCTTTCGCGGCAGTCACTGCAACACAATATGTGCAAAATAATTGTTATTTTCTTGAAATATGATGCGAAATCTGTTTTAAAAAAAATAATGCACAATGCGCGTTGTTTTACAACACTGTCGTCGCCACCAAGTACAGTGTGCACGAGCGAGACAACTGTATCGTACACACGTCAGCGAAAAACGACTGATTAAAAATGGCGACGATGAGACAAAAAATATGTATGCGCTGCACACACATCACAAACGAATACGAAATTATAACTTTAATTTCACTCTACCACTGAGCACTTGGCAATTGCACCACTTTTCGACGCATTTAAACTCAATTGAGTAGCGCACATACAGTACGCTACCATATTACGCATGATTTGGCAATTTACCTTTTACGCAACCAACCACAAAAAATTATATTTCTGCTGCGCCTCGCACGCCCAGCGCAGCACACAAATTGCTATTTAAATTGTTTTTGAGTTGGCACAGTTATTTGCACGGCTTGGATACGGCCGGTTATCTATTTATTATCCACTTGATTTTGTTTGGAATGAAAGAAAACTTTATTATTGTTTTTTCTTTCTCTAACAAATTAAATTCCAGCACAAAAACCTTCTGCTCGTTTGTTCTTTCGTACGCTCGAATGTGGACTGCTGAAGAGAGACGGAGAGTGAAGAAAGCCAGGGAGAGAGCAGTAGCACATTAACCGTGTCACTGGGCTGCCAGACTGCGCACAAAACGGATGGCCAGATGAACGAAGTATTTTTTGGCCGATAAAAATACCAAAATGCAGAAATATTTTTAAATTTAGTATAATTTTTATATCAAATAACTTCAATGTGATCTGAAAATTAAGAATTAAACAATAATTTATTTATATTACCGATTTAGCCTACGAAACCAGGCAATATATAAATATCGATATATCGATTAAGTGTTGGAAATAGTGTGACCATATTATTATTATTGTGGATGGCCAGATCGGTATAAAATGGTCAACAGTGGGACTGTGTACGTAAAATGTGAATGGCTAGCGAAAGTTTGGCGCCATTTCAAATTGAAAGTGTGTTGCATTGAATTTACATCTATTTTTACTATCACGTGGAGTTGGCGACCTGAACTGTGGTAAGTTTACAGCCGGTTTTAGTGCTGGCACCTACACCGCCTACGCTTTGCTGCTGTGCATTGAAAGTTGTAAACTGGCTGCCGTTGTCTGCTTGGTTGGTAACCAGGTCCAAGTCCAGCATCGTGTCGCAGTCATAAATTACACTTTCAAATTATTTGCAATATTGCATTTTGGAAAAGCTGACGGTAAATTTGGGTCAGCCGCAGATAGATGTAGACATGTCGGTGGCGCTGGCGGCGACCACAGCAGCCTTCAAATTAATGCTTATTTCCATTATATTTTATTCATTTGCCTCAAATTAATTGCTACTCGTACAATGGTCGTTGCAGCTTTTTGGAGCGCAAAACTTTAGTTTGCAAAACTCCAAAGAAGAAGAAGAAGAGACCGAAGAGGATGCCCACCGCAACAGTAATTAACTGTACAACAACAACAACAACAACAACAACAACAACAACAACAACAACAGCAGTAACTACAATAATAACAACTGCCGTGTACTTAGATTGCAAATTCATTTTTTGGCTCAACGTTCTGCTTGGCCCAAACATTTTCATGCTGCACGCTTCGTTGCACATCATTGCATTAATTTGTAAGTTAAAGTTAAATTTTAAAGAAATACATATTTCAACATTTGTTGCGGCGAGCTCTGCCATTTGTTAATGTAATTTTTGTAAGTCTGGCAACAACAACAAACACGAATTGCCTTTGTCTTTATTTATGTTGTATCTTTGTTTGCTGTTGTTATTATAATTAAGTTCATGGCGTGCTACCATTTGCCGTTTTATGTTTGTACGAATTGCTGCATCAAGCAGTAAGCAGTAAGCACTTTCAAAAAGCCCATAAAAATTGTAGCAACGCAATTGTCTGACAAACTAAATCAGCGCAAGTGCGTGGAGAAATTTTCACTCCACACGGCAACACTGTTGTAATAGATAAACACACACACACATACGCACACACAAAATAAGCGCAATCAGGGCTGCAAAAACATCAATAGCTAGATGTTCCTTTTATGAATCTTTCATAGAAATTTAAATAAACAAATAAACGTTCAAAGTGGAAAAAACAGACACACTTAAAAATTTGTAAATAACAAAAAAAAAATTGAACATTATAAAAAAGAAATGACATTTTTCTATATTTGCAAAATAATTACATGTCCTACCATCAGTGATGCCAATTTGGACTTTTTTCGGATAGTTTTGTCTGGTTTGTAACTGCTTCAGCCGGAAAATCTGGCTTTTTCCTAGATTAAATTAAATTGAATTTAAAAAGGTTTCTATACTGCCATTTTGAAACTTTTTGAAAATGGAAACGATATAAAGGCGAAAACACTTTCCCAGTACACCAAAATTCTTCTCTTCAAATGGGAGAATGTTGAAAATACGTCAAAATTTTGGTCCGAAGCAAACAAATTTCGAGACTCTGCAGGCAATAGCCCTTCTTCAGAAGTGGTATCGTCTATCGTTGCCATGGTCAAATGCAGAGGTAGAGAGGGTTTTTAGCCAAGTTATATTGCTAAAAACTAAATCGAGGAACCAAAAATGCCGAAAAAATTCATTGAAGATGCTTTTAAGCTTTTAAAATAAAAAATAGTAAAAAAAAGTTTGGCTTGTTTTTCTGCCTTTTTGAGTTTTTCAGCTTCTTTTCCCTGCTTTCTTTGGCCGTTATTTTTTTTTTTGGGAAAAAAAATATTTGGCATTACTGGTCCGTACCATACAATTCAATATACCGATCTGCTGAACAATTTTGAGGTCATACTATGTAAATATTCTCAACTTTACCAGCCATGTTTCTGCAGCCCTAAACTCAAGTTTCAAGACGTTTGTAGCGCACGCATTCAAATGAGGCAAAAACCTTAGTTGTTATTTTAAGAATTGTAAAGCCGAGTAATAGCAATTGCGATGCGATGTGATGCGATGCAAAGTGATGTGATGTGAGTTTTCACTTTTATTCATGCTAAATAGACATTCTCGCTGTCGCTTTTCATATTTGTACACTTTTACGGTTTAGAGTTTACAGTTAATTTATGTATGCCGGTAACGAATTTTCACTCTCGCTATTTTTCCGCATTTTAGACTCCGAGTCTGGGAAAGTGGCCAAGCACAGAGACGTCGCATCCGCCAAAAAAATAAAAATAAAAACGACACAGAAATAAAAAGTGCGCCTTTAAAAAAATAGAAAGAAAAAATAGCTAAATCCAGTCGAAGCGTCTCCAAAGTCTCAGCCCAAAAATTGTGGATGCCGTCGAGACGAGACTTGTGGGTTAGATTAGAAAGTGGTTGCCATCGTCTCTCTCCATCGGCTGCTGCATCGACAACTGCAGATTCTTTGTGAAAAACTGTGCCGGCCTCAAGTGCAGCGCAAGCACACAAACACACTTACACACAGACGTACACACACACAACAACACACACATACAACATTAATTGGCATTTTTGCATGCGTTGGGAACCGGCTGCAAGTTTTTGTTGTTGCTGTTGTTGTTGCTGTTGTTGTCGTTGCCAATGAAAGAGAAAATTGGCCCCAAATCAAGTTCACTATCATTGGCCGTCGGCGTCGCTGCACTTTTTGTGCAAACTAATATTTTAAAATTGTTGATTATGATGACTTTTCATTTCGTTCGCCAAGATCTGGATTGCGCATCAGCATCAGCTTTGCCATCTACATCTATGTGTGTGTGTATGTATGTACAGTGGCTCACAGCTTATTTCAACCAGCACAAAAAGCAACTTTATTCAAAAGCTTCGATTACAACTAACTGACAATCAAACCTTACCAAAAGTATTCACAAAAAACTAAAGTTATATCAACTCATAATTTGAAAATATGGAAAATTTTCGAAAATATTTGAGTTTTTGTAAAAGTCAAGTTTTCAACTTTTTTCCTCGGTTTTTAAAAAAAAATGTTGGGATGCAAAAAAATTCTTCAAAGAATTCTAATAGTGTCTGCAAAAATTCAAAAAATTATAAAAAATACATAGCAAAGAGATTTTTGAAATTTTTTTTTTGCAGTCATTATTTAAATTCTTTGAAGAATTTTTGTTGAAAAACTTGACTTTTAGAAAAACTCAAATATTTTTGAAAATTTTCAATATTTTCAAATTATGAGTTGATATAACTTTTATTTTCTGTGAATACTTTTGATGGTTCTTTAGTTAGTTGTAATCGAAGCTTTTGAATAAAGTTGCTTTTTGTGCTGGTTGAAATAAGCTGTGAGCCACCGTATGTATGTCCATCAGCAGCAGCCACAGCAACAACAACAACAATTGCAACAAAATTGCACTTGCCAAGTGTTATTTTTTGCTTTTAATTTGACGCTTGGATGCCGCTGCCGCCGACGCCGCAGGCTGTGATGGGATCATTAGCCATGCAGCTGCTTGGACTGCACATTAAGCATACGCAGCATTCGCCAGTCCAGCTCCAAAATGCCTATTACTTAACGTCTTTCCATCTTTGTGGAAATGGCAACGGCAACACAATATTTCACGGCACATTACATTTTTGGCCACGTTTTTCACAATGCCCATGGAAATTTGTCGGGTATCCATCACATTGCCACATGCTGCACCCAACAACAAGCTTCCAATCAGGAAGCAACCGCCACTGGCCACCTGGGGAGACCTGCACGCCCGCTCCAATGTCAGCATCATCACTCACATGGGGCTTATTCCGTTTAACATATGGAGTCCTCCATGCCCAGACCCTCCAAGTTATTCTATGGCTACTTTGATGTGCAAGTTACTGAAGCGTTTCAACCAAATTTGTTTACGCGCACATGTCTTGAGGTTAACTGATTATGTGCCCCAATTGTGCAGCGAGGCAAGCGAATTACCCAAAACCGATAAGAATCCAAGGCGAGACCGTTACAATTTGGAGCATTCGCCTGGGAAACTCATGTCATATCTGCAATAACAGTAACAGTTTGGGAATATTTGTTATTTAGCGCGACAATTTAATGGGCTGAAACTTTGAAGAAAATATGACTGGAGAACTGTTGGGTAATTTCAATGCTACCTACTTTACAGACTATTAAGATTATATTAGCACTTGAGACATATTTAAATAAAGAACTATAAGAATTAGCTATGATAATTTTTGTGTTCGTTCTGTTAAATTTATGTCACATTAACAGTACAAAAAGACTGTTAAGCAGTGTTGCCAACTCTTCGGGTCATAAACAAGTTAAACTACCCTTCGAAAAAGCCATAAATAGCCAGAAAGTTTTGTTAGTAGCTAAAAAAACACTAGAGTAGTAGATCGATATTTTTATTAATTTAATCAAGTATTTTTGAAAACTTTGTTTTCTTTTTTTTTTAAGTTGAAATTACATGTTTTTAATATTATATGTAAAATATGAGCTGAACAGATATAATACCTCATGTGTAAAATTGAGTTAAAATTGTTTGAACGGCCATTCTAATTCGTTTAGTTTACCACCTCTGTGTTCGACCATAGCAGCGATAAAAGGCTTAGCGCAAATGATGCCAGTGCCAAAAATCTCTTATTTCCTGCTGCATACACGTAGTTCTACACTTTGGCCCAAAAGTTTGTGGTATCCTTTAAATTGGACCGTTTAATAAGGTGGACGCTCGAGTATTGAAACAGAATCTCTTCAATATTGGTTGATTCCACCTTAAAGTGCTCGAGGATGTGCACAATGGAAAATAGATATAATTCCCGCTAGCCGCTATTTGAAAATTTATTCCGCATTTGTTAATTGCAACCCGCTAAGTTTAGCGGGGAAATAGTTAAATTGGCAACACTGCTGTTAAGTTAAATTTTTGCTCCTCTACACTATTAACTAGTACATTAGTAATCATTTAACCAGAAGCGCAGAACGACATTTGGTTAACCTATTTTCTTAAATCTTTTATTGATATTCTTTTAAACAAAATTGCAAGATTTTATTTCAGTTTTTCTAAAGTGTCTTTTTCAATTCATTCCTTTTTGATTTTTTGGACATAAAATTTTAGCTTAATACGCCTTCTGCTTTAAATACCAAAACCTTGGAATATGGAGTGTGAGAAGTTCAACCAGAGCATAGCATAGCATTTATGCAACTATACGAGTAGCTTAGGATTTGCCTAACATTGAGCACTTCCTTAATTGCCAGCCCTTCCACATGGTCTCATATTGTAAGCTCAGCCTCAACTCGGACATAATTGGGGATTACAGCTGCTGCTGAATCATTCTTGACCAAAACTAACTCAAACTCTTCATTTGGCCAGTTCACATGCATAACAGACAAACATGATCCGCTAACCTTCGCATCAGAAATCAGAAAATTGTTCCCTTTTGTGAGTCGCCAAGTCTATCAGCATATTATTATAGCCCATTTAATGTGTATAGGGAGGCTGGGTATAAATTTCCGTTGGAAAGCAAAATAGAAACTATATAATTAGTAATGGCTCTAGGTACGCCCCAAGGCGTTACGTTTTCTAAGGCCACAAAAACAACAACAGCAACAACAACAACTACAAAAAAGCTTCAATGTACGCAAACGAAACTGAAAACTCTCACACGCGGAGGCCTGAAGATGACAGATGACAATGATATATGGGATTCTTGAAGCTGAAATCGAGCCGCGTTTAGTTGTGTTGAGAGGAAGAAATGAATACATTCATTCGAATACTTCGAGAGCCAACTGATAGCCGTAAAGCAAAGACAACTGCAATTGACTTTCGCGCCAGATGACACTTGAAGAGCGCATGGTAATGCGGTTGAAGACGATGATGATCATGATGATGGAACTGGCCCAGGAACAGCACACCACAAACTGGCTAGAACCACTTTCTACGTGTACAATGAACGCAGTACCCTCCTTCCCTTTCCCCGTTCCGTCTGGGGGCAAACGGGCAAACAAAGTAAAAGTCAATTTCTTGAGCGGCTGTCGCATTTTTTTTTGGAGTCGCCACGAAGAAGACGACGTTTTAATTTGTGGCTTGTTGGTTTTTTTTCTTTCTTATTAATTTCTTCTGCTGCTTCCTCTGCTTTGTTTTTTTTTTGTTTTTTAATGTTGTTTTTGCTTAATTACAGCATAAAAATCGTAAACCGTTTCATATTTTTTAGGGGCAGCGGAACAAAAGTCTTTTGGGCAAATTTGTCTGTCCGCTTCTTTGTTTTGGCTTATGAAAAGGAAATGGGAAATTATTACGAAAATGATGTTGCGCTGCTTGGGAAATTGGGACATACAACGCAAAAAAAAACTACAACGAAAACTCTAAAAACAAAAGACTTAAGACACAAACTTGAAGTGCTGAGCAGCTGGGCCCGCATCGAATGCGAGCAACGAATTAATTATAACATGCAGCAGCCCAGCTTGTCTTCTGGCCAGGCGCATTAATTATGCCAAAGACAAAACAACTACAGTGAGCGCGGGAGTCAACCAAGCACAGTGGAACTAGGTTAGACATGGAAGTAGCTCGCAAAGAAAAAGCCTCTACTATAGGAGAAGTTCTCATATGCCATGATTGAGCAATGTGAACTGTGTAGATAAACATAAAATATGTAATTTCTATGGTAATATTTTAAATATCATAGAGCTTGCCCCACTGTGAAGGTCAGAAAAGAAACTAGGTTACATTTGGAAGTAGGTCCCAAAGAAAAGTAAAAGCTAGAATTGGCTCTAAAGCGGATGAGTAGGTGAAGACTCATGATAAAGCTCACAAAACTAAATCTTTGTGTGGTTAAGCGAAATACAACTAGTGGACGGTGCTACAGTCGAGCATACTCGACTGTGGGAGACCCTGTACTTACTATGGAAAAGCAAACAGTGCTTAAATTAAAATGATGTAAATTGCTTTTGGTTCAGATATCTTAAATAACAAAAAAGTTGTTCATACTAAGACTTGATGTTCGACTGATTGCTCCTATGGTAGCTATATGATTTAGTGGTCCAATTTTATTCAAATTTGGTCAGGATGTGTGGGACCATCCCATATGCATATCCTGTTGGCTTAGATCAAAGACCTCAAAAAAAAAAAAAAATTCATACTAACACTTGATGTTCGACTGATCGTTCCTATGGCAGCTATATAATATAGTAGTCCGATTTCAACCAAATTAGGTCAGAATATATGGGACTATCTTAAATGCATATTCTGTCAGTTTGGTTCACATATCTCAAACAACAAAAGTTTTTCTTACTGGGACTTGATTTTCGACTGATCGTTCCTTTGGCAGCTTTATGATATTGTAGTCCGATCCAAAATCTAAAACAAACTGGATCTGCGGTAATATAGACGAACCTACATACCAAGTTTGGAACCTCTAGCTCTTATAGTCTCTGAGATTTTGGCGCCAATACAGACGGACGGACGGACAAACGAAAATGGCTATATCGACTCGGCTGTTGATGCTGATTAAGAATATATACACTTTATGGGGTCTGCCATTCCTCCTTCGGCCTGTTAAGCACTATTTTTTTGTTAAAAAGTTAATAGACCTCTGTACTTTTTTTAAGTTTGGGGTCTAAAAGGAAATAGACAAAAAAAAGAAATAGAAAAGCTTGGTTTTCTGAGTGCGAAATGTTTAAATTTCTGTACTGTCGTATTCCCATATTTAAAACTGTTTTTTTTTAGTAATTTTGAATCCAAATATTAAGTTACTCCCAAAACTCGACCACTTTTAAAAATTTCTCTGTGAGGGGAGTCAGAAATTCGGACTCAGAATTATTTAACAATATAAAGGAGTTATGAATGCATTCATACATATGTATATAATAAGTATTAGTGTGGATATTCTACAGAGTTTCCAATATATGTATATAGTATAGTTTAAAGTTTGTGCCACTGTGAGGGCCATTAATAAGTTAGCGTCAAGTCCAAATCTCATTGCTGATGATTTGCATAAAACACTGCGATGCGATAAAGTAATCAACCCAAATTCGGTGCAAAGATTCGCACGGTCTGTTGACGCAGCTGACGCTGAAGGCGGCGCCAACGCCGCAGCCAGCGCAGACGCCAGCGTCGCAGCGACTGAGCGAGATTCAAGCGACGATAGAAGAGTTCCAAAATGAGCGTTAGAGCTGCCAAAAAAGAGTCTAAGATGATGAATCTTTTGGTTTTGGATGGAATCACACACCTGCTGTTAGGGAGCCCACGGCGAGGCCAATGAAGGCGCCTTGAAGCATGCGCAGATTGAGAGCGCTAATCATCTCATTTTCCTGGACATGCTTTGGTGGCGCTTTGGCCTCACTGCTCTTGGTGTTGGCATTCGCATTCTCCGCTGCGGCCAGTTCCTTTGATTGCTGCGCCTGATCCTTGGTCAATATGCGGGATTGTGCCTCGTATTCAGCCGTTGTCATCTTGTCCAAAATGCCGCCCTCAAACATGTGCATTAAACTGAGGAAGAGGACAAAAGACAAAAGTTTGAAATTTGAAAGGATCATGATCTGCCTGCACACCAAACTTGATGCCTCTAGCTCTTGCCACAAAGACTGTCAAGGCTCTTTCGACTTAGTTTGTTACATACTTAGCACAAACTAATAATTAAATCAGTGGTGGGCACGCAGTGGCTCCGGGAGCAGCGATTGTTGTTGTTAATATTGTTGGATTCAGATTTCGTGCCCACCGCTGAATTATACAATAGTTATATGTTCAGGAACCTACACATCATTGAGACTGTCCAGGAAGGGGCATCCGATCTGCACAGCCACGGCGGAGTATCGAGTATACAGTTTCTGGCTCAGCTGAAAGTTCTTGGCCCCATATTGCTGAATGTTAAAGTAAAGCGTCTCTCGTCCACCGAGCACCGCCTTGTTCTCCCTGCCATCGGCTATCAGCTTGATGCCCGCTTCCACGGAGTCAATGAGGAATGCCATGTGATCGTCCGGTTGCTGTTGCTGCATCAGTGCGTAGAGCTGTCGGAATAGCTCCGTGCCATTCTCGAGCATTTCGAGGGAACTGCTCTCCTTCTCCACATACAAACGATAGCCATCCTGCTGCATGACCACCTGGAGGCGCTGCAGCGTATTGATGGGCGCCTCACGAGCCGGACGGGCAAACTGCGAGGTCAGTTGAGCGGAGTAGACATCGGCCAGGACATAGGTGGCAGCTACCCAATACACAATGGTCAGGAACTTGGCACGATAGTCGTGACACGGCTCGTGACAAGCTGCAAGGATTCAAGATGGATAAAGAATTCCAGCAGATGTCAGAGAGATTCCACTCACATTGCTTGAGGAACAGACGCAGAGTGAACCAAATGCAACGCTCGAGAAGCCGCGGCGGCAACTCATCCTTTGGCTGTGGGCGCTTGGTGCGTCTGATCCTTAGCACACATGGTGTGATCTCCTTAATGTAGGCCATGTAAATGCACAGCTCACCCAGCTGCTCCACATCCAGGGCCACCTGGCGGCTACGCCACTTGTACGGCAGGGCAATGATGATATAGAAAATGGGGCCCGAGAACACAATGGTCAGGATGAGGTATGGCCAGATGTCCAGTTTGAAGGGTCGCATTACGGCCAACGCCTCGTTGAGGCGACGTGGCGCGTGTGTTGCGAATGCCCCCGAATCGGCGAGCGTGAAAAACGAGAACTCAATCGCCTTGCGACGCTCCCAGCTGAGACCCACGTCGCCCAGAAAGAAATCCGCCAGCTGTAAACCAGGACACATGAGCAACAGTCTGTGAAGATTACGTACGTTATACTGACGCCACTCTGGAGCAGCCCAATGCCGCCAGTGAAGCTGTCATTGGCCTCCCCATTGTAATCGGGTGCACGCAGTGATCCTTGGGTTCTGCCAGGTGCCTCAATGTAAACGAACTGAAAGTTCATGTGCTGCGCCAGCAGCATGAGCAATCGATGATCCCTGCCACCCGTCACATTCACCTCATTGTACTCCATGTTCTCAAACTCGTCCAAAGTCTCCTCGCTGCCACTGTTACTAACAGTGCTGCTGTCGTTGTTGTAGCTCACCCAGAACCAAGGTGGTGACTAAAGAATTCCATAATTATTTATTATATTTATTTTAGATATATTGAGTTTTTTTTTAAAACTTTACAATGCAGGGTTTAAAGTTAAAACCTTTAACTTTATTTTTAAAATATTATAAGGAGAAAATCCTGAAAATTCGAAATAAATATCCAATTTAAATGATTAATACACTGCCGTTCAACTGAATAGGCTAATGATTATTGAGGTAGGAATTGGGTCGTAAATCCTAAACCAATATTCCGATTTACATGAAATTTGTTTTCTATAATTCTCTGATCTTATATTAATTAGTTTCCAAAGTATGATTTTCATAAACTTAATATTTATTGTTTTTTTATTTTTTCTTCTGAAAGGGAAACAAATTTAATGCTTTATTTTTCGTTCATCTGAATAGGTTCAGCTGAATGAAGTTTAATTTTGTTATCAAATTTCGCGATAAATCGACAAAATTTGTTTGTAAACTTGTAATTTAATATATTTTATTTATATTAAATAAAAAATAAATCGTGAATAGCAATTGTCTGGCACATCCAGTGTTAAAGCAATTGTATCAACTGTAAAACGTGTGATATTGTTGGCTTATCATCTAAACTCATTGAAACATATAAAAAAAACCACATTTAAATCATCCACGTAAAGCTTCACGAATATCCCGAGATTCTTATATTTTAATTCTTAACTTAAAAGTTTTTTTATTCTTTCCGTGAAAGTTGATGTTTTATATAATTCCTATTAAATTAATAACGTATTATATTACTTAATTTTATGTTTATTTTTATAAAATCATTTGGTCAACGGCATTTAGTTGTCATTAAATAAAAAAATACACCTCAGTTTTTTCTTTCATTGAAAAAAGTTTAAAATGCAAGCCCGCTTCTGATAAATGATAAAATAGTTTTTTGGTTTAAGGTTCCGTACCTAATTAGTATAGGATTCGTACTCACATGAAAAACGGGCACTCGAAAGACGCGACCTTCGAAATTGGCATAGACGGTGGCGGCGCTGGGCAGAAGTGGGGTCTTCTGCAGACCCAGATTGTCGCCGTCGTACCAGTTAACCAGACGCAGTTGACTGGTGCCCGTGGGCGCTGCCTGGTTGTAGTAGATGCGGAAGGCCTTGCGACGCGGTCTCGTGATGACCACCGCACGCATAGGCTCCTCGAAACGCACCCGAGTCGCATTCGGCGGGTGCCTGGCGCCCCAATAGAATATGAAGAGGCTGAGACGATGGGCCAGACGACGTTCCTGAATGCGTGTGGACAGCTCGTCTGGTTCGTGGAATATCAAATTGACGCACTCGATGGCGCCCAACAGATTGGCTTCGATGTACTCGAAGAACAGCTCCAAGTCGTAGAAGATGACGGACTTGTAGTAAAGTCGATGCAATCGCTGTAAAAAGTCATCCACCTGAATCGTGTCTGCATTGTCACAATCCGCACTGAGCAGCTTCGAGCTGGGCAGGGCCAAAATGGCCAGCTGGCGTGGCTTTAATCCATTGATGATCTGCGAGAGAGCTGCATATAGAAAAAGAAAATGTGACATAATTATTTAAAGTTTTAAATTAATCAGTTTCTCAATTATACAGATTATTTTTTTATTGCATTGTTTTTTTATTTTTTGTTAATTTCTTTTTTGATTTTCTAAATATTTACCTTAATTTAAAATTCTTTATTTTTAGGCAGTATTAGAATAGACTGTTTTTGAAAAATATTCAGAGGTATTAACTAGTATTTTATTTTTAAAATATAATATATAATATTCTTGCTATCTACACCAGCGCTGGGCACGAAATCTGAATTCGGGAGCACTACAACAACATCAACAACAACAACAACCCTATTAGAGTCTACCTAATTTGGGAGCAGTCGCTGCTCCCGGAGCCACTGCGTGCCCACCGCTAAGAAGCCATTTTTTGTATGAAGGAGGATAAAGGGGTTGAAAAAGTCATTTTTAGGATCTTCAAAAAATTATAAAATATACTAGCGACGTTCACAAAAATTTGAATTTTTCAATGGGTACTTAATGGGTTAAGGAAATTTTTGCATCGTTCAATCGGAATTTAAACGACCTTTCCAAATATATTTTTTTTACTATGAAGACTTGACTTAACATACATAGCTGTAAAAGTTAAAAAAAAAATTTAGTTAGTTTGTTTGTAGTTAGTTTTCCAGCTAGTGTATGTCTAATTTACGTTTAAAAATTGTTTAATCTCGAAACATTTCTTAGATGATCATTTAAAACTAAAGATTTTTGTCTCTAATCTACCAATTTTCATCTAAAAAGGTTGGGAGTAGAAAAACTAGTTTATTAGTGCTAATTATGAAAATAATAAATAAAACATATTCTGGGGTGCCACAGAAATCTCTTTCACTTGAATTTGACGTAAATTTGGTGAAAGAGATTTCTGTGGCACCCCAGATTGATAAATATTCAGTAGTAAAAATTCTGACAAGATTACCTATTGACACATCGGATTCGTTGCACGGACTATAGCTGAGTTTGGCCCAGGCCAATGGGCAGAGCAAAAGCCACAAGCGGAGTACAACAACACAGTTCCTTGCCTGCATAACGAGTCCTGGGCTTGGATTCAAGTCACGTCCTTATATAGCCTGCATTATGATAGCTTTTTGATGCGCAATTATAGCATCAGGTCTTAAATATCACATGTCAATTGTTGGGGCAGCCAGACAGACAGACAGTTGGGACAGGTTGAGTTGAGTTGAGCTTGCTGACTATCAACTGTCACCTATCGATTATCGGTTATCGATTTTCATAGTCATCATTGCAGCCCTCAACTTAACTCAACTTACAATTACAACTACAATTCGTGCCGCCCATGTTGAGTTGCAGGTTTTCTTTTTTTTCTTTTTTAATTGTCAGAAGTTTGTCATTGCCGTTTTCGCTTTTCCTCCCCACTCTCTCTGTCTCTCTTTATTGGAGACATCTATGGATGGATCGTTCGATCTAACCATGAACAACGTCTGCCAGTAGTTGCTGGCATTTGTTGTTGTCGTCAATCTTCTAATGCTGTTGACATTAATTCCGTGTTGTGCGCATTTTTCTTTTCTTCTGCCTCATTGCTGTTGTTGCCACTGCTGCTGCTGCTGTTGCTGCCTCTCCATCAACTCTTTCAACTCACATGTCAACGCTCTACTTTGTTGCGCCAGTCAATGATTTATCGCAATCGCAGACTCAGCAGTCGGAGCAGTCGGGATTACAAATGTCTATTGATACTTAACTTGTTTGTGGGCTGCTCTCTGAGGTTCCATGATTCTAACACGAATTAGGGACTTAACTTGATGTGTATTATGTATGCAGTAGTATATCAATTAATTAATTAATAACAATTGTTTTTGTTTTAAAAAATAGGTACTCAAACGATCTCATTATTTCTGATTTTTTAGCTTTTTCCTATAAATAAAAAAGTATACACAATAAAAAATATTAATTGGTATTTTTTAACAAAGTAAAAAATGAGGTATTATAATTTTGTCAAAATAATTACTTGGCTGAGCACATAGACAGAATAAGGTATTTTAAACTAGGTGGGGTGTGAAGTTTCTTGTTTTTAAAACGAATTACTTATTTTTATCCTGCACTTTTTAAATGGTAGGTTGGATACATAGGTACTCAGCTACTTCAAATTAGGGACTTGAATCAGTATTCTTATACATTTTTGTAACATGATATGTAAATTTCAGGGACTGCAAATAATGATTTTTTTTTGTATTAAAAAAATGTATCACTTATAATAACTTTGAGACAGCGAGAAAAATACTAATATTCATAGATTTGCTCACAAAATAAAGACCAATAATCTTTATTTTTCGAGCAGAAAAATAAAATTCAAATAATAATCATTATTTCAAGAGTTTTATATTTTGTTCGAAATAAAACTTAAGTTGTAATTTCGACAAGGCTCAATTCCGTGCTTTCCACAAGAAATTTATTTTTTAATTGGGTTATTATTATGGTTTGTCTTGGCTTAGTGACTAGGAATATATATAATCTTTGCCCTTATCCCCTAATATAAAGTCGAAATTCCAACTTGAGTTTTATTTTAAGCAATAAATAAAACTTATGAAATAATGATTATTCTTTAAGTTCTATTTTTTTTTGGTTGAGAAGTAGAGCATAACTAAAAATTATTCATTATTTTGTGAGTAAATCTATAAATTTGATATTAATCATTATTTTAAAATTTTTTTAATAACATTTATAATGAATACAGTCCCTGGTAAACTTGTTTTTAAATTTATATAAACTTTTCTAGTTTCTATCACAATATTTACAATTGTACATCGCCCATTAATAGAAATGGCTTCAGAAGTACGAATCAAAATATTTGTAATAAATTTTGGCGCTGTCCCAGCCAACGAAAGTCTCGTTTTGAGCCGTTTTGTTTGACCAAATTGGTGTCTGCTGCCAATTTGGGCGATAAGCTGCCCTGTGCACAGGGGCGTCGCGACCGAGAATTAAGAAGCGAATAAGAAAAAGCAACAAAACGATGACCCGATTATGATATGAGAGCGTATATAATTGCCATATACAACATATGAATATGTATGTCTCTATGCCTCCATGTCTATCTGTCTGTTTGTTTGTGATTTATGCCCTGTGGGCAAGGCAATAACAAAATCTAGTAGAGCAAAGGAAACTGAAACTTTGCCTGACCTTTGATCAAAACACGCATGAACAGAGAAAGAGATTAAGAGAGGGAGATGGAGATGGATGGAGTATTATAGAGATCTGTTAGGTCCAAGTCTGTGGTTATTTATAAAGCTGAGTCTAAGAGAAACAAAACTAGCCGGAAACGTTGCAGTCAAGAGTATTCGACTGTGAGAGACTCTGTACTTATTTTCAAAAATACTTTAACATACGCTACAAAAAAAAAGGTTGCAATATTTGTTCTTTGTAGCATCAGTTTTGTTTTATTTCTTGAACAACTTTAGATAATCAGGCCTTTTCCGGTTTTCACATTTAACTTTTTAGTATTAAGTGATATGCATTTATTCACTTTGAATTTAAACTAAGTGTTTGAAAATTATCGTTTTTCGCTTTATCGGACATTAGCTCATCAACTCAAAGTGATATCAATTCGCTGAATATGGCTGAAATGGTATTAGAGCAGGTTAAAATAATTCAATTCCGACAAATCTTATCGAAACTATTTGCTCAAGTTTTAAATTTTCTTTTAAAATGTCTTTTATCATTTTTCAGGATATTCAGTTTCGATGACTCTAGTTCTTATACATATTCTCCGAGCTTTAGGTATATCGATTTGGTAATTTGTATTGCAATTTTTTTACAAACTTTGTAGGCCTTTGGTGGGTTTTAAGTACAGGGTATTAAAAGGAGGCAAAAACAAATAAACCGCGCGTTCAGCGTTCGACAACTTGTTAAACTTCAAACTGTCTGCAAACGCGACATTGTCTGATAAACGACAACAGCAGCAATAACAGCAACAGCAACAACAACAACAACAGCAACAACAGCAACAACAGCAACAACAACAGCAAGAGTTGCAACGTCCATGCTGAGTGGGCAACTGTCTGGCGATTGCATCTGCTCTGACTGTGACTCTGACTCCGACTCTGACTGCAACTCTTGCTCTGACTGTGACTGTGACTCTGGCCAAGAGCTGATCTGGGGCCAGGATGCTGGCAGAGGCAGCACGCCAACACTTTTTGTTTCAACGCGCACGATAGTGAAATGTGGCCCGGTTCATTCGATGGACTGGCCCTTCGATCGATGCCGATGTGGATGTCGATGTGGATGTGGATGTCGATGCCAAAGCCAATGCCCAGTGCCCAGTGCCAGATGGAGCAGACAGCCTAAGTGGATCGTTGCTATGCTCGATGTTGGATGTTGCTTGCCCCGGATCAAGTTGAAGTTGCAAGTTGCAGGCCGGGCATGGAAATGGGAATGGGAATGAGGAAGGGAACGGGGAGAGGGCACGTTTAAATGCACTTTATTTGTTTTGCCAGAGACTCGTGAGCCGCCCTCTCATCACCATAACGAGCTGTCAATTGCCAGAGCCTTCGCATGTAAATTACTAACCGAGAGCCAAGTCAAGACACTGGCCCAATGCAGCTCGCATAACACTCAGTTGAGGGTTTTGAAGCGAGTAGATCATCGGGACCGTTAGCAGATATCGACTTGATGAAAAACATGTCTGAACAAATTGAAAAGAAGGGTTGTGCGAAATAAAATAAAATGAATTTTCAATTAGATAGATTTAAAGAATATGTATATTAAAAAGTTGATAAGCTGGTCGAATACTTTCCAAACACTTTTGCAAAAACATCTGGGAAAGTGAAAACAATACTTAAATAATTTGAAATATCATTAATCGACTGTCGGAGACCCCGTACTTACTATGGAAAAGCATACACTGTTTAAAATAAAATCTATATTTTTTTGAACAATTGTTCCTATGGCAGCTATATGATGTAGTGGTCCGATATCAACCATCCCATATGCGTATTCTGTCAGTTTGGTTCAGATATCAATAACAAGAAAGAGTTTTTCATACTAAGACTTGATTTTCGAGTGACCGTTTCTATGGCAGCTATAAGATATTGTAATCCGATTTCAACCAAATTAAGACAGGATGTATGGAACCATCTTATATGCGTATTCTGTTGGTTTGGTTCAGATATCTATAACAACAAAAAAGTATTCCTATGGCAGCTATATGATATCCCATAAAAAAACCTCTTAACGAGGTAAAAGTCTAGTGACGAAAACATTTTCATGCCCCAAAATTTCTGATATCCAATTTTGTGACGAATAATATTAAGTTTTACACATAAATTATTTTAAACAAAATTTTGGCACCCGGCACATTGCGCTAAAATGTTTCAATTCTAATACTAAATAAAACTCACTGTTTTGCGCAGTGCCGAATGCAAAAATTTTGTTTAAAATAATTTATGTGTAAAACTTAATATTATTCGTCACAAAATTGGATATCAGAAATTTTGGGGCATGAAAATGTTTTCGTCACTAGACTTTTACTTCGTTAAGAGGTTTTTTTATGGGATATCAGAAATTTTTGAATAAGACATCAGAAATTTTAAAATTGCAATATTTGATGTTATTTGTTGTGTAGATTTTTCTTAAATTGTCAAAATGTGGGAAAAATACCTTATTTAACCTGTAACTGTTTACCCTTATAATTAAAAAAAAACTTTTAAGGTATGTCTAAGAGCTCTTCGAAATACCTTTTCAACGACATATAGATCGCATCTGTAGCTTCTATCATTTGGATGCTATGGGGGCTTAAATTTTAGCTGTTTTTAGCGATTTCCGCCAAACTAGCGATTTTTCGAAAAAGTAGAACAAACGACTTTATATTTTTGATTATAAAATGATTTATCTGCCGCAAAAAGAATTCACCACTTGCAAGCAGTTTATTTCCGCATCACGCTGCAAGCAGTGTACATACTGCATATGTACATGCAGTAGTGTGAAGGTAAAAGGTATATTCAGTTAATAGGTAATATCTTGTCCAAACGAATTTTGACAGATACGTGTTATATGTCAAAAAACGCGGAATCAAATTGCCTCATAACATATAACATATTTTAAAGTAATCTCATGTGTAGATTTTTCTTAAATCGCCAAAATGTGGAAAAAAATACCTTGTTTCACCTGTAGCCGTTTACCTTTTTACTTAAAAGAAAAACTTTGAAGGTATGCCTAAGAGCCCTTCAAAATACCTTTGCAACGATATATAGATCGCATCTGTAGCTTCTATCGTTTGGATGCTATAAGGGTTTTAATTTTAGCGGTTTTTAGCGATTTCCCGCTAAACTAGCTTTTTTTCGAAAAAGTCGTAGAACAAACGTTTCTAGATTTTTGATCGGGAACAAGTCCTCATTCAAACTTTTAAGCTAAATCAACGCTTTGATACTAACAAACAGACAAACAAACAAACAAACAAACAGACTGACTTTTCATCTCATTTTCGAAAGGCCCCTAAAAATTTCAAAATTAATTATCTTTCGAACCAGCGGTCGGATTTTGATGATCGAGGTGTCATTCGACGCGTAATTTTGATTAGAATAGTTAAAAATTCAACGAAAATTCAGAAAGGCTCCAACGGCCCCATTTGCTCCAATCATTTAAATTTTGCCCCTCCCACTTACACCTGTTTATCTCACGAACCAGGTGAGTTTTCAAAAGTCTTAGTATGCACATTTGTAAGTTAAGTTAATACCTTTCGATCGGTATATAACTCGACCTGATCGGACAGTCATAGCAAATTTTCCATTCTTCCTGTGTATATATGCTAGTCGCCTTCGCACCCTTCGTGCTGCTTTCGTCACTAGCGCGGACTGCCGTCCGCAGTGATAGTGGTCCGATTCAAAATCTAAAGCAAATTTGATCTGCGTGCAATATAGTCGAACCAAAATACCAAGCTTGGCTATATCGACTCGATGCTGATCAGGAATATATATACTTTTTGGGGTCTGACACGCTTCCTTCTGCTTGTTACGCACATTTTTTTTGTGACAAAGTTAATACGGTTTCTAAAAAGAATTAAAGATTGCTTTATAAGATCTTTTAAAGAAGTTCAGAAACTAACCCTTTGAACTAGGAAGATATTTACTCTTGATCTAAAAGACAATAAAAGTTTAGTTGCATTTAATCTTTATTTATAACATAACTTGCAAGTTAATAAGTTGAAGAAGAAATATTTGCGTTAAGTGGAATGCTAAAACAATCCAAATATTAAATCCCACAGACAACATTCACGATCTTTATCCTTATTCTTGTCCTTGTCTTTGTCTTTGTCCTTGTTCTTTTCCATATCATCCAGTTCCTTGAGCTTATCCCTCAGCTTTTTTAGTAGAGTCGGATCGTTGAGAAGAGCCTCAGTGAGAGCTTGTTTGTCCTTGTTATAAAGTCCTAGTCTCGTAAGAAGTGCGGTCACACGCTGGTCGAAAGCAGATTCTTCCATCGTTTGACGACTGAGTTCAGTCCTGTCTCCAGTGGATGATTTTAGATGATTAAGTAGTCGTTGCTGCAATTGTTTCAGAGACAGATCCTGTTCCGGATTCTGTCCGTAGTTGCGATATGCACTGTATGCCCTAATCTTTTCATCAAGTCGATCAAACGGCAAATCTGCCGCCAGAGAAAGTCGTTGATAGTGCTTCAGAAAATCTCCATTTGCGGATTGACTTCTCAATTGTTGATCCTGCTTCAAAATGCTGTTGATCCTGTCCGTGACTATGAAGTTTAGTCTATGCAGTGGCTCATCAGGCGACTGTGGCTTTCCTTGGATGCACTGCATCAGCGGCAACAGCACCGACAACTTCAACACTTTGATCAGCATAGACATGTCTTCAAACTTCCAAATTGAAACTTTGACTGGTGACAGGCTCTGGGCCTCAACTGGCTTATAAAGCGTTCATAGTTCGCCGATAAGCCAAAGTTATGGTCCGACAATAATTGAGTTTCCAAGGCTCCAGACCCGCATGGCATGGCAGGTCAGAAATGCCTTAAAATGTTATCTATTCATATTTTCATATAGTTTAAGTGTCGCCAGTAAACAATTTTTAGCAGGTTAACTATTGGCAAACTAACCCAGATCCCACCCAGTTTCTACATAAGGAATATGACAAACTCAAATGAAACTTATACAAGAAAGAAATATAATCTTCGGCAGATGAAGATTTGATACCCTAGCAAAAGCATTGTATATATTTGTTTGTTGCCTTTCAGTATTTTTAATATAAATTAAATTTTATTTTTTTCATTATGAATTGTTCTTTTATCTGGAAATATTTAAAAAAAAAAATGAAATAAGAAATTAATTGAAAAATTGTTCCGTATTGGGTATACATATATATGTAGATCGAGATCTATCATAGATATAGAGAGATTGCGTATCTCTTAACTTTTAACCATTTTTTTAAAATCTTTCCCAGCTTTCCCAATTTACCAGATCTATAGATAGGAATTTCTCCCAGATACATTTTAATTTATTACATTTAAATAAGATAATAAGTATATGTTCAACCATTTTGAATGTAAATTTTTAATGGTCAAAAATAAATATTCTAATCAAAAACTTTATCGCATTACTGCTACGTATAAACTTCTAATAAGGACAAGTTTTGTTCTGGATCTTCATTTGATTAGACTTCAAGGAATTTTAGATTGTTATATGCCTAAGTTAACTCCTTTTGATTGTGAACTAGTTATCGGTGTCGGCAATACGACTGGCCATCTAGATTTATCTTGACGGAATCCGAAAATTGTTTGTCTACTCTTCATTGAATCTTAAACGCTACAAGGACTTGCTGAATCAGGAGATTTATCACTTCGTTATTACACTGGGAAAAGAATTTGCAATTAATTAATCACTTTAGGCTTTTCTCAATATACAATTTCAAGTCAAACTCTATAATTGTGGGTTCTCTTGATAGTCTTGCCGATGTTGTTGTCGTTGATGAATTCCCTGAATCTCCGCAAACCTGAGCTTCTACCGCAACTATGGCAACAATAGTGACTGTTTGACTATTGTTTTTATTGATTTTATTTTTAATATATTTAAAAATAAACATATGTGTATATTATATTGACCTACAAGCTGTGCTGAGTATTAGCCACGATATTCCAAAACTATATTGCCTATTCTCGATCAATTGGTATCAGTTTCAATGTTGCAATCCGGTATGTTTCTCGACATTTATACACACAATTTGTAAAGCAGGCAAAGCCGAACTTGACTGAGATAAGACTTAATTAAAAGTGTCAGAGCTGATATATTCAGTCATAAATATTATTCTTTAATTCTTCAGATTCTGGAGAATCAATTAGTTTAAGAATAGCTCATATTCCCCCAATAGACAAGACGTTAGTGATTAATATGATTTGATCTGTCTCATATCTACACTTCATAATTATGTCGATCTCCCATAACATGGTCAGACATAAACAGATTTGATTAAGGATTTTCTCTTTAATAACATTAAAGTCTTTTGTCTTTATAATCGTTTATTAATATTATTTTATGCATTTATTACATTCAATTGAATAACGTTTTATTAATCCAAGGTGTGACCCAGAATGGCCAAAAGTCATAATCAGAGTCTTCGTCGGATTCACTGTTGTCTGGGATGTCCTTATAGGGACACGTCTCGCTGTAGATCATCAGTTTATAGGACTTTAAGGAGTTGGTTTCGGTAAATGCCTGGATTAACTCCCTCTTTTGCTTATGGTAGAAGACTTTGCACTCATCGCTGATGTTTTCGTTGTAGAAATAGTTGTCAATGACGGCAATGCGACTGGCCAAATCCCCCTCCAGTTTCAGTCTGAGCGAATTATAGGCCACAAACTTATCATATGCATGTTGCTTTACCTCCACGGCATTTGGGCCAAGACCGCCTGCCGCTCGAAGAACCGTCGACATTTGATCGAACTCCAAATTGCCAACGTAATTACCAGTCTTAGAGATCTCTAGGACATGCTGAATCTGAACATTGAGCACTTCGTTTTTACCCTGGGAAAATAAAATAATCAATTATTTAATTATTTAAGTGCAATTTAAATTCATACTCCATTTGTGGTTGGTGTTGTCGGCAGTGTTGTCGCTGGTGTTGACACTGGGGATTCCGAAGGAGCTGTCGGTGTTGACACTGGTGAATCAGAAGAAGCTGCCGGTGTTGACACTGTTGAATCCGAAGGAGCTGCCGCTGATGTTGAGGAAGGTGGATCCGAAGAAGGTGCTGGAGTTGTGGCTGCTGTTGCTGATCCTGCCGTTGTTGCTGTACTTAAATCCATATCCATATCAATATCTCCTGGACTGCTAACTTCAATTCCATCATTCAGAGCTTGTGACACAGCTATGGCAACTAAATCAGATTTTATTTAATATTTTTTTAGGACTCCAAAAATTAACATATCGTATGTTATATCAACTCACAAACTATGCCGACTAACAGCACGCCAATTCCAAAATTATACTTCATATTCTCGATCTGTTTGCTTCAGTTTCAGAATCGCAACTGTTTAGAAAATCTGTTCTGCTTTCCGACTTTTATACTCGCATTTTGTTTAGCTGGGAATTACCTTAACTTAGATAAGACATAATTGAAAGTGTCAGAACTGAAAATATTCAGGCATAAATTTAAATTTAGTAATTAGTTTCAGTATGCTATTTTCTTAGAATTAGTTCCTCATACTTTTGGTATTCTTTTGAAATATTTAAAAAGAGTAGTTTCGTAAAATTCTGTTAAAAATTATCTATTATATTTGTATGTAGCCATCTTTTTTAGATTCAAATATTGAAAAAAGATTTTTTACTTTGCAAGTTTTTACTGATTTTAATACCCCTAAGAATTTCCATATTATGTGATGGAATATGTTTATTCGCGCAATTTACATTATATTCTTAATATATAATAATATACATTATTTAAACAGTTTAGATTTTTTCAGAGTCCCTAGCATTTTGTTCAGCAATAAAATTCAGCAATAGAATTATAAATTTTACCTTTGGTTATTAGTACAATCTAGCTGTTGACTCATTGTTTCATATAGAAACATAACGACTCCAGATCATCTTCATTACGAACTGAAGATTTTAACTCCAACTTTAGCTTTTTTATATCATCGACAAGCTTCGTTTTCAGCAAGGTATTTTTCCATTTATCAGAAGTTAATTAAAAGTGAAACTAAAATTTTAGTTATTTCTTTATATCGCCCTTGTTAAATAAATAGCTTTCTTAAGATTCCGTTGGTAAGTGGGTCAAAAGTAGAGTAAATTGTCGAGTGAGATTTTTACCTTTTTTTAAACAATTTGTAAGGGCTGAAATAATTATCAATATTACTATTTAATTTAACAATTATTCTTTTTATATGTATATTATTAAAGTATTTTTTATTTATTTTAAAAAAGATTTGAAACATTTACTTATTTTTAAAAAGATTGGAAATATTCAGACTCTTTCCATATTTAGTTTTCGATATCAAGCAATTCAAATGCAAACGGGTTCGTACTCAACGGCTTTTTAAATGCGTTCCACAACGTGTGGAACCTAATGCAGGCAAACAGCTGCGCTCAGACAAACACACGTGAGCGCAGGTGAGAGTAGAGAGACAAAGAGAGCGAGAGCGCACGATCCACAACATTAACGATGACGATAACTATGACGATAACAACAACAACAAAAAAGACGACGACGTGGTCGGTCTGTCGTCTTGGTGGGATTTGTTGCTGGTCTCTCTGCGTCTCTCTGTTAGTCTTGCAGTTGGTTTTCCATAACGTCGAGGGTTTGATTCAGTTCTTGAACGACTGCTGGCCGTGTTGGTAGCAAATCGCGGAACGCTGCTTTTAAACGTGTTAACGTCGGCAACGAGAGTCGCAGGCGGCAGACGTCGCGTTTGCTTTTTGGAAGACGTTACTTTGTTCGGTTTATGGACATTTGTGAAATGCAAAACAAAAACAAAATCAACCAAAGCAAAAAAAGCGAAAAAAACAGCAAAAGCAAATCGCACACGAAGATCAACAAAGTGAAATTTAGTTTTGAATGCGATTTGAAAATTAATTGGCAAGAAAGGCATAAATGATTGCAAATTAAACGTATATTTTGTTAAGATATCACCACAACAAATGCAACAAAAATAAAGAAAGAAAGAAAAAACAAGTTTAAAAGGTGCAAAACGAAACTAATAATATAATTGAAATCAATATCATCGATACAAAGTGCAAATCAGTTTGTGTATAAATAAAAAGCAGCTTAATTATAAAAAAAAGAAACAAACAAGGCGTTTAACAGTCTTCAAAAGGTGCGTAAAAAAAAAAGGAAAATTAATTTTCTTTAAGTGGCCAAAAAAACAAAACAAAAATATGCGACGTATTATATTTAAAACAGCTGAGAAAATAGTAAAGAATTAAATATGCTAATAGGAACATAAATTGAAACCTTATCAGCTGACAAAACATAAACAACAGAATTGGGAAATGAAAAATAAATTAGCAGAAAATAAAACGATGAAGTTTTTCAAGAGTTGTTCTTGTATCCGAGTTGTTATTGTTGTTGTTGTTGTGGTGTAATGCAAAGTTTGGTGGCGCAAAAATAAATACAGCAATAATCTCCATATATGTATATATGTATGCATGTATGTATGTGTGTGTGTATGGTATATGCAGCAGCAGCAGCAACAACAACAAGAAAACTGTTAAAACCAGTTTCCAGTCAACGGCGACGGGCGGCGCATGCGCCAAACAGAACTCAGCAGCAACAACAACAACAACAACAAACAGGCAGTAGAAACTGGCAAGAGAAGAAAAGTTGGTAGGGCCGAAGCCGAGGCGAATCTTTGAGCAAACTGTAAAGAACTGAAGCCGGCCCAAAAGACGTACAACATCTGAAAAGGAGGCGCAACAGAAGCTGCTTGGATTGGAGTCTGCACAGCTGAAACTGAGAGAACTGATAAAGCACTTGCAAAAGAGAACGAAATATTGGTTAGAAAACATTTAAGACTAGGCTACTGAAGCAATGGGAAGGTTAAGGAACCAACAGTCTGAATACAGTCTGTAATACAGTTGTGCAAATAGATGCAACAGTCAAAAAAAAAATATAAATAAAAATATATATACATTATATATTTCAAGGCTGACTTCCCTATCTGTGTTCTATTTGCACAGCAGCCGTGCGACACTTCAATTTCATATCAGAGTTGTTGTTGTTGCCGCTGTTATCTGAGCTGAAAGCAGCTTAAGATACAAGCGTGCGAGCTGCAGCGCCAGATAAGTGAGATAAGCTCAAAGAAATGCCAAAAAAAAAAGAGTAAGAAACAAAGAGAGAGATAATAAAATTAAAAAAAGAGATAAAAACAGAGAAACACGTCGAAAAAGAACTGAACAGTTCAGACAGCCAGGCCAACACCTGCCGCATGGAGGAGTTTAAGACGAACCCCCAAGGGACGTTCAAAGAGGATTCTCCGAGTCCCTGTCGAGTCCACAGTTCGTTGTCGGCCTCTTTTGGGATTTATTCATTCATGCATTTCGTGTCCGTTTCATTTCATTTGCTCCTCTTTGTCTTGCATGCAAAATTTTTGCGTTTCATTTTCTTGAGTCCGCACTTAAGTAAATAAGTGGAAATATGTATGCAGATATCTACATATATGTAGAAGAAGTAGAAGTACACCTTTATATGTATAAAGGTGTAGGTAGAATTACGTTGAGTTTGCACGAGAGAGATATACATAAACCAAAATTAAAATGCGATTGAGATCGTTGTGGTCAAAAGGAGATACCCTCTAATTAAGTGTTATCTTTTAGCATTATGAAGTTATAGTTTGAATAGTTTGAAGAACTTTTGAAATGTGAATATATCTTTATAATTCGATATACCAAATCGAGTTTACTGCTCTACTTTTGTTACATACATAAGTCAAAGCTATGTTACCCTGCTTGACTTATTATCAATGTGTACAGGGTATATGCAGTATGCCATACCATAAAGAAAAGAAAAGAAACAAACGCATAAAGCACTCTGTACAATTCCTGAAAATGGTCTGTGTCTGTTGTTGTTGTTGTTGGCCGTGTTTTGTTGCCCAGGGTCATGCCAAGTCACAAGCCAAGCGAGCAACTTTCATTAAAGCCAAACCCACAAAGGCATACCAGCCAGGCATTATACTATGTTTGTGTTTGTGTTTGTATTTGTGTGTTGTGTTTGCCGATCTATAACTCCATTGAGCCACAGTGTTCAATCACCTGTGTCAAAGATCACAGCGGCAACAAACAATTTATGATTATAATTAAGCTCAGCTCAGATCGCAGCTAACTTCAACTTGGCCATTATGCAACAATCTCAAAGTCATGTCTTGGCTTAAATTACCTACAAGTATTGAAGTTTGTTCTAACATTGCCACTCCCCCAATACCAAATTCGCAATTTGTTTAATACATTATTTTTGCTCATTTACTGCAAAGCGGAAATAAATTTTGTTCTATTTCGAAAGCATTTAAAAATTGAGGATAATTTGACATTAAATATTTTCATGAGAAATTGTAATAGTTCTCATAAGAAACTTACAATAGAAATTACTTAATTTTTAGTAGGCTATAATTTATAATTATTTTTATTAATTTAAAAATTTAAGAAAATCAATACGACTACATTAAAATATAATTCAGGAGCTCTTATAGGCTTTCCACTATAATAAATTTGTTAAATTTAAAAATCATTTAAGAATTTAATAAAATCTAAATAGCTTTCTTAAAGAATGATATACAATAGAGAAGACAGTAGAGTTTTTATATGAAGATGAATGTTATCTTAATAATTTGATCATAATTTTTGTGAATATACTCTATGAAATCTATGCTCTTCATGTAAAAAAGTGGAAAAGAAGTTGATCTTATATATAAAAGAAGTTGATCTTATATTATGACACTGCGACAAGTTGAAAGACTCTCAAAATTAAGTCGTAAATCTTAAAATTGTACAGTTCCTTTATATTCATATTTATCGACGGTTCAATCTGTTTTTGATATGTTGTTTTCCCAACAACGAACTGTTATTGCCATAAACAATTTTATTACTGTCATAGAAACATTGTGAGAATCGTTGTTTATGAGTTATAAACTGTTTTCAGTCTGTTCTTCGTATTGATATTACCATGAGAACATTTTGTAAATATCTTATTAGGGTTCGGTTGGATACTCTTTCAACCTTGTTTGGGTCTTCGCTTCTGTCCTTGACGGCGCCCGCATGGACTTGCAGCCCGTAATTAACTGTCATTGGTTAACAGTTTGGCTTTTGGCCGTCTGACTTTCTGGCTGTTTGGCAGTTGTCGGTTTTCAGTTGGCGCTTGGCTCATCGCCTAATTAATCATTTGTTCAAAATGCCAATTTGTTATTTTTTTCAATTGTTTTTTTGTTGTTCGTTTCTTTTCTTACAATTAAGCAACTTTTGTGCAATTGTATAATACAAAAAAAAAAAACTGTGTGCTCGTTTGTTTTTCGATATCAAAATAATGTTTGGCTTTTTGCTTACCCACAGCGAGGTTAAACTTTGACCTAGTTATTCACTTTTGAATTGTTGCGATATCGTGTGCCGCTAATTCATCATTATACCATGTTGCAAATGTTATTTAAAATTGTGCAAATATTTGAATGACATATCAACCGATTAAATTATTCAGAGTCTACTTTTCAGCGTGTCTCTGCACTTGAAATACCTCGGCGAAAACTAAAAGTCGTTTTGGCCAGAACTTGACCAGACATTTGGCTATAAATAACCGCGCTAAACACTTGAGCTTACACACGCCAACAGACAAACAAAATAAGTTATTAATATATTAGTTATTTAAACAATTTGCAGTGCTATAAAAAAACACTGAAGTAAGCAAAATAAAAAACGAAATTAATAAGAGGCAAAAAGCGGCTGAAAGAGGCTCTTAAAGCTGTCAACGAGCAGCGAATTGTGGCTGATGTGATGTGGGCGTGTGGGCGGGGCTAGAGATGGTAGCTGAGCTCAAATAACTATCGATTGAATTAGAGGCTGAGAAAGGTGTTATTTTATAGTTTTTATGAATATTCCTCAATTGTTCCCAACTTCCTTTTATTCATTCACCGAAAAGCAATCCTAGATCATTAATCATGACACATCTTGGACAATCACTAAATCGAATAAGTCTTGTGGAGTACTTTTTAGACCCTGTACTTAGAAAGGACAAAGTGGTCTATTAGCTTTTTACAAGAAATGAAATTTGATTCAAAAAACGAATTATTTCAGCAATTTTTATTCTTAAATCTAATCTATCACACAATAAGAACAGGGTCTCTCGCAGTCGGGTATATAGTTTTTCCAAAAACTTAAATGTGATTCAAAAGACAAATTACATCAGCAATTTTTAATTTAAAATCTAATCTATCGCAATTTTACTTCATAAGTACAGGGTCTCTCGCAGTCGGGTCTAATAGTTTTTCACAAGAGACTTAATGTGATTCAAAGAACAAATTACATCAGCAATTTGTAATCTAAAATCTAATCTATCACAATTTTAAAATATATTATACACAATAAGAACAGGGTCTCTCGCAGTCGGGTCTATTAGTTTTTTTTCACAAGAAATTAATATTGAATCTGATTCAAAAAACGAACAATTAACAATTCTTAATTTCAAATCTAATCTATCACAATTTTATTTTATACACAATATGAACAGGGTCTCTCGCAGTCGGGTCTATTAGTTTTTTCACAAGAAATTAAATGTGATTCAAAAAACTTATAGCATCAGCAATTTTTAATCTAAAATCTAATCAAACACAATTTTACTTCATACACAATAAGTACAGGGTCTCTCGCAGTCGAGCTCTCTCGATTGTAACTTTTCCCACTAGTTTTTGCTTTGCGTTTCGTTTGGAACTCAATCAGCGGGCGGCTCAGCATGCACTTGATAGTTCATAATGCTGAATTGGGGGATAACCTCATATGGGTGTTAAAATACAACACACTCGCATACATTTGAGTTGAGTTGTTCAGCTCGAATATCGGAGCACGTATTTGTCTCTCTGCTTATGGTACAACATTTGCGGAAGCAGCAATCAAACAATAATGTCGAACGTAATACAATTTCACGCTTCAGACCAGGGCCAAGTCTTTTGGTCTTTTGGTCTCTTGGCTACTGGTTATAGACCGGACAATTAGCCAGTAAAATGTTTTGATTTGCTTTGTTTGAAACGGCACTTAATAGATCAAAATGGAAAATAGCAACAGATGTTTGGATTTGATGTCGATGTAGATGTTGATGCTAGAGGTCAGCTCATATTAACTTTGGGAACACAAAGCCAAAGTCAAGGCAATAAACTGTAACAGCTTCTGGCCAATGAAGTGTATCTAATTGGATTTAACAGTCAACTGATCAGAGACGGATAGAGGGTACAAACTTGGTAAGAAGTCGATAGGTAAGTAGGTAGAAACTAGGTTGTTAAAGGCTTCTGTCTCAGTCTGTCTTAATTGGGTCACCTGATGTGACAGCTGTGTGCCGTTATGTCCCTCCAGCCATGTGAATGTCGAATGTCATGTGAAAATTATGTCACACACAATTTGGACAAACTGAGGAAATGGTGCTCCAATAAAATGACAACACAACTCCGGCTAACTCTCATGTTGCAAACGGAAAACAACGCTCTGGCCATAATCACAAAATAATAACCAAAATCCAAGCAAGAGTTACATAGATACTCACAAAGAAATATAAAAAAAAATTGGCCCTTACTGCGGAAATAGCGGGCAATAGCGGGTTTTTTGTTTTGAGCTTTCGGGTTTTCGGGCTTTCCAGATAGAGATAAAGTGCCATCATAAACGCCATTTAATTGTAGCGAGCAGTACCAGACGGGCCAAGGGAATCATTGCGAGCGATAAGCAGACATTGGACAATTGCCTGACCTGGTTTCCATTCCATTATGTGGTGAGCGGGTGAAGAAGATGGAGGAGGAGGAGGGAGAAGTTGGAAGCGGGGGGTTATGTAAATGAGTGCACTCGTGAGTGCACTCACCAAAATAACTTGGTTCACAACTTCGAAATTTGTCATTAAATTGACTTTGTTTTACTTTACACTAAAGGGTATATCGACTATATGGAAATACTATATTAGGGAATACCCTAAATTCAATTTATATACGTTTCAGATTGCTTTTCATGTGGGAAGGAAGATGAGGTACAAAGGGAAAATTAAATGAATGAATGTAATGATTTTTTCTAAAATTTATTTTAAATTTCTTGAATTTTTTTTAGATTTTTTTTAGAGTTAAATTTGCATTTTTGATAGTTGATCGAAAATGTTCATCCTGAAAGCTAGTTAAGATTCGTATATACTTATTAATCAGATTTTTAAAATTAAATCCTGAAATTTATAACTTCTTTAAAAATATGTGTAGACTTTAAAGTGGTAAAAACCTTTTTTTTAATAGAGATAGTTTTATCCGATTTTCTAAAATGATTTGAAGTGTATTCAAAATTTGTCATAGTTAAAACGAAGAAAAAATTGATTATCTGTTATGCGATTCGTTGGTTTTGTGGATGTTCAATTTGATTGTTGTTATTGTGTTTTGCGTCAAAATGTGTTTGGACTGTTTTACATGCCGCACACACACTCACGCGTCGTCGGATGGTCAAACGGTCGGACAGACGGACAGACGTCTCAGCCCGTCTCAAATGGGTCAGCTTGGCACGATTTTCGGTGTAGTTCTTAAGCGCAATGTCGTGCCATGAAATGCAAACAAAATAAAACATAAAACATATAAAAAGCGATTTAAAATCGTGCTGCAATGCTACAAATATTTGGTAAATAAACCAATGCCAAAGCGGAACCTGCTCAAAGAGCCAGAGGCTAAAACAGACGCAGATCGCAGAAACAGAGACAGTGAAAGAAAGAGAGATAGATATAGAGAGATATAAATGTGACAACAAGTTCAACCTGTGCCACTTCCCAGAGTCGCGTTGCTAATCAAACAAAAACAGAAACTGAAATACAGACAGTTGGACAGCAGACAATGCGCCGATGATGACGACAATGAGAAGCAGGCAATAAAATACAAATTGACAGCCAAGAATGAAAGTGGTGAAATTTATTTTATTATATTATTTCTTTGCCTCTTTCTTTCTGTCTGTCTTTGGCCTAGCCGGCAAACAGCTCCATCTCCGTCTCCGTCTCCGGTTGCTTCTAGCTGAGAGTGAGCGACAAATGACAGGCCACTGTGAACAGATATCAGACCAGATCCGACCTGGCCAGACCCGACCAATTCAAAAGCCATAATTCTTAAAAAAGCAAAACCGAAACCGAAACGTGAGAGCGACTTTCATTGAGCGCGTTTTCAAAACGCGCACAAAACGCACACAAGTCGCAGTCGCAGCTGCAGAAAGCGCGTCTAATTACGACAGCACGAACCCGGCTGTGACTTCGCCAGTTCGACCCGGCTCCAAATTCAAGTCCAAGTCCACAGCTCCATGGCACGCGGCACTTTTTCCTAATGAGCTGTGCGCTCTACGACTAAGCGAATTCTAAACGGTGGCTGACAGGAGCAAATTGGGGCCAACCGCGTGGATCGTATTTGCCTCTCTCTCTCCCCTCTCTCACCATCCACACAATGGCGGCGACGTAGAGAGTGTCATAGCTATGAGCTTTGAACTGTAATTAAATATTTTTGTGATTCGTCACAAACAATAAATTATGAGTAAAACTCGCTGTCACAGTTTCCAAATTGTGTGAATTTACAGTTGTCAAAGATTGGTATATTCGATGATTACGATGGTGATGATGATGATGATGTTGCTGGTTTTGCAACTAGTTTGTTATTTATAGTCACAGCTATCACTTTTTGCAGTCAATTAGTTTTTACTGTGAAATGCACATGTAAAATATACAATTTGATTCTTAATGAACTCATAAATGAATATGAATCATATAAAATACAATTATTATTGAATCGTTTAGATGCGGGCAATAATCATTTAAAAAGTTTCTAATTAAATAACTGAATTTCTTGAAGAAATTTAAATTATTTTCAGGGTATTTAGATGAAATTGTTGTCCACTTTAAGCCACGTCTGTTAGGCATTTTCAAATAGCGCACGTTCCTCTTTCTTTCATATGCTATATACATATTACAGTTTAACTTGTTTTTACGCTGACAATTTCGTGCCGCTAATTAGCAGCTAAATTGTTAGGCCCGCCTTTATTTTATGACTCAACCCCCCCTCGCCCTATTTCCCCCTCAGACTTTGTCAGCATAGCCTAGAACATGGCCGTAAAACTGAAGCTGAACCAGAACCTGAACCCAGTGCAAGAAGTCTGATAAGTTATGCAGAAACGTGCAGTTTTTATTTGGTTATTTTGTTTGGTCATAAACCTTTCGGTACTTACCAAAACATGGCCCATGGCTCATCCGCAACCCGGCCTGACACATAGCGGTAATCAGTTGCCGGGGCAACTTAGCTTTTTTATGTTGTTGTCGTTGCTTTTCTTATACCCTATACTTATTTTCAATGATTTACTTAGTACACAGTCCTCAAAAAAACTCTATATATTTTCAGAGTCACAAGAATCGACACAAATTTATTTAAATAAACAAATTGAAAAATATTACCTATTGGTATAATTAATACATACCTGTTAAATTTCGATTAGAATTACTAATCAATTAGACTATTTTTTGAAATAATCGTAGTGACTATAAAATTTACTGTTGAGAAAATTGTGATTATTTAATGATTACGAATACAAAAAATCAAAAATAATCTAAAATTATTACAATTATTAAAAAATAATCAGAAAAAAATAAAATAATCCGATTCCTCAAAAAGATTTTTTTTTTTGATTTTTTTCTGATTATTTTTGAATAATTGTAAAAATGTTAGATTGTTTTTAATTTTTTGTAATTGTAATCATTAAATAATTGGGAAAACCCGAAAATAATCGTAATTTAATCATTAGTTAGACTTTTAAACAAAAATAATCGAATTACTAAAGATTATGATTACTAATCATTATTTAACAGGTATGATTTAATACAATTATACATTTATTTTAAATGTAATTAATTTTTATTCAATTTCTAAATTAATATAACTTAATTTAGTCCATTTTAGTTTAGTTTATCTTCAGAATTTTGTAGATTTGCGATATCTCAGTATACATCGCAGATTATCGAGGGTATATTGTAGTCGAGCCAAGCTATCACTTGCTGCTTTTTTATTGTTTACAACTCTACCAGTTGAAAGTTGTTGTTGTTATTTTTCTCAATTGTTTCCTTTTTTCGTGCCGAGGCAACTTTAATGGCTTCTGTGTGACGACTGCCAAGAGCTGGAAGTTGGATGAGTTGAGTTAAGTTGAAAAAGAGTCAGCTTGGAAAGCGTGGGTAATTTTCATTTGGCCTGACAATAAAAATATAATTATGACTGCGTTATATGCAGATATACACATTAGGGTGTCCCTTATTTGGTCAAAGTCAATATTTTTAAACGCATACGGGCTAGTTCTGTTCATTAGGTCCTAAAGCACTCAGAAATAAATTGTTACCTCAATCGGAGTATGATAACCCGTGCCGACTTGGATCGGAAAATTTAAAGATTATATGGGACAAAAAAAAATTTTTTTATTTTTTTTAATTTTTTATTTTTTTATTTTGTTTATTAGGTCCTAAAGAACTCAAAACCAAGTTTTCACCTTAATCGGAGTACGATAACCCATTCAAATTTACATCGAAACATGAAAAAACAGTATTTTAACACTGATTATACATTTTTCGATGATTTTTCATGTTTCAATGCAAATTTGAATGGGTTATCGTACTCCGATTAAGGTGAAAACTTGGTTTTGAGTTCTTTAGGACCTAATAAACAAAATAAAAAAATAAAAAATTAAAAAAAATAAAAAAAATTTTTTTTGTCCCATATAATCTTTAAATTTTCCGATCCAAGTCGGCACGGGTTATCATACTCCGATTGAGGTAAAAATTTATTTCTGAGTGCTTTAGGACCTAATGAACAGAACTAGCCCGTATGCGTTTAAAAATATTGACTTTGACCAAATAAGGGACACCCTAATACACATATATATGTATAGTATATACACTCACTCGCATATCTCTGCGTACACCCTTATTTTTGCTATAACAGCTATGTTAGTAAAGTTATCACGTTAAAAAAAATATGTTTGGAAAGGTCGTTCAAATTCCGTTTAAATGATGCAAAAATTTCCTTAACCCATTAAATACCCTTCGAAAATTTCGAACTTATGTAAAAGTCACTTTTCAAAACTTTTTTCCTCGATTTTTTCCAAAAAATGTTGGGATGCAAAAAATTCTTGGAACAATTCAAAGAGTAACTGCAAAAAAAAATTTTCAAAAATAATTTTGCTAGTACAGGGTGACCAGAAAAAACGGAGACAAACTTTAATATGTCCGTAAGCAAAAGTGTGTTACCGGATTTAATTAAATGTTATTTTATCGTATTCTCCATTCTTTTTTGTACTAGTCACAACATTTTTTATCCATTGCTGTTAAATTTTCCTGTGGTTTCAGAATGTCAAGTAAACGTTGTGCAATTTTAGAGCTGTTTCATCAAGAAAAACGTCAAATGTGAATTTGTTCGTTTGCTCGAGGTGCCTAGGTAGACTGTTTCCAAGACCACCCGCCACTTTAATGAGATTGACCATGAAGGCTATCGTCCGGGAAGAGGAAAAAAAAGCACCGTCAATACTTCTGCCAATCGTCAAATCATTCGAAAGCGGGTGATGCGAAATCCGAGGGTCTCCATGAGGAAAATTGCCCGTGAGACCGGAATGAAACGTGATTCTGTTTGGTAAATGGCGAAGAAGCACCTTGGACTCAAGCCGTACAAGCTCAAAAAATTTCAGATCCTCACGGATGAAAACAAGCTCGTGCGACTGCAAAGATGCCACCAACTCAAGCGTCGGGCCGCAGGTCAGCGATAGGAGCGCGTCCTTCTCACGGATGAGAAGCTGGTAACCGTCGAGCAGGCTCACAACCACTAAACTGCAGGATCTGGTCCGCCGAACCTTCGGGTACGTCGGCCATTGTCAAACATCGCCAAAATCCGAAGTCCGTTATGGTCTAGGGCGGCATTTGCGCCAGCGGCAAGAAACCCCTGGTTTTCGTGGATCAAGGGGTTAAAAGAAACCAAGAAGTGTACCGCCACGATATTCTCGACGCCGTGGTAATTCCTTGGGCCCAACTGCACTTCGGCGATGCGGACTGGACTTTTCAACAGGACTCTGGCCGGCTCACAAGGCGAAAATGACGCAAGACTGGTGCAAAACCCATTTTCCGGACTTCATCTCGTCTGCTGAATGGCCACCCTACTCGCCGGATCTCAACCCGATGGACTACAGCGTGTGGTCGATATTGGAGGCCAGGACCTGTGCTAAGCCTCACAAAAGTTTGGAGGCGCTGATGCAATCGCTGCTCTTGGAATGGAACCGACTGTCTCCCGAGGACCTGCGGCCCATGGCCTACAATTTTAAATCACGTTTGGACCTGTGCATGGCAGCTGGAGGAGACCATTTCGAAACCGGCTGAGAATCTTACTACTAGTGATCCACTTTATCGTTACTAATTGTTGCTTTGCTAAATTTCTCTCGTTTAGTAAAATTATAGTTTAAAATGTTTGTCTCCGTTATTTCTGGTCACCCTGTATTTTTTAAAATTTTTTGAAAACTGCAAAAAAGGCACTTTTTGCATGAAAATGAGGAAAAATGGGTTAAAATGGTCATTTTTAGGATTTTCAAAAAATTTTAAAAAATACTAGCAAAATTATTTTTGAAAATTTTTTTTTGCAGTTACTCTTTGAATTGTTCCAAGAATTTTTTTGCATCCCAACATTTTTTGGAAAAAATCGAGGAAAAAAGTTTTGAAAAGTGACTTTTACATAAGTTCGAAATTTTCGAAGGGTATTTAATGGGTTAAGGAAATTTTTGCATCATTCAATCGGAATTTAAGCGACCTTTCCAAATATATTTTTTTAACGTGATAACTTTACTAACATAGCTGTTATAGCAAAAATAAGGGTGTACGCAGAGATATGCGAGTGAGTGTATGTATATTTAGTATTTTTGGCAATACGCCAGGTTGTGAGAATGATGTCGAGTCACTGCACGTTTGCCAAGGAAGTTGTGCAATTTGTCTGCAAATACAAACTATCTGCACAATAACTTAAGAAACCAACAGACATAGAGAGAGAGGAGAAACGAGAGATAGGATATTGCTCTCTTTTTATTTTCAGAAAAGATCTATGGATGACTTGGCGAATCCATCGAACAAAAGACTTTCAGTTTCCAATCGCTTTTGTTCCACATTTTAGTTTTGTGCATCCTGTTGCTTCCTTTCTTTTGGGTTTCGGGTTTGGAATTTTTTTAGTTTTATTTGTGGGCTCGCAGAAAAAACTCGTTTAATGTCAGGTAATCGTATTGCTAATTAGGTGATTTTATATGTTTTTTTTTTTTCTGTATCAGCTTCTTCTTTTGCGCCTGAGCTCGAGCCAGTTTTATTTATTATGAATTGTATATAGTATATAGTACATATATAGGTATTTACATCGGGTGGGCGCTCACTTCAGATCGCCGTTGTCGTTGTCGAAGCAATTACAATAAAATCAGCTTCAGTTCGTGCTCTTGCATTTTCAGTTTCCTGTTACCAAAAATAAAATAAATTGCGATGACTTCACTTAATGAATTGCGCCCAGCACCGAAACTCTTTATGCCAACAGCACGTCTTGGGCTCTTTACTGATTAATTGTGATAAAATGAACAGACAGAGAAGAGAAAGAGACAGAATGGTTGAGGTAAGAGAGAGAGAAAGACAGAGGGAGAAATATGATATTTGTGCGGCTAAATGAAGTTGCCTTCCTTGTAAGGCACTAAATGCACATGACCAAAATGAGAGTGAAGCCGAAGTCCGAGGATCGGTTCGGGGTCTTTCGGAAATGTCAAAAAGCGCATTGAGCAATAAAAGTCTGTGTAATTACGAGTGCGAGCATATGGACTTGTGTTGTAATACCATAGTTCGCATAATACTAAAAATAAATGATTGTCATTAAAAGATCTTTAGATCAACTTACTTTAGCTAGATTTTTACAATTTTATACCCTGTGTCGAGGAGAAATCTTTATAAAGTATATATATATGTCTCATCACAGAAACCAAAGTGATGATAAGAGCTAGAGTCAACAAATTTGTTATGTAGACTCCTTGTAGATTCCGGCAGATCAAGCCCATTTTATTTTGGATATCTCTACCCGCCAATTTAAAGAAATCGAAGAAACTCTGAATCGATCTCAAAAATTTAATCGCAATTGAATAATAATCCTAGAAGTTATACAAACATATCAAGTTAAAGGAAGAAAAAAAAATTGAATATATAAAACTAACTCAAAACCAACCTTGACTAATCATAGCTCTTTAATTTCTGTTAGCAATTTCTTTGCAAGATCATTTATAACTCAGTTTAATGAAAATCATTTTCCCCTTAAATTATAAAATGATCGCCTGCAGCGTTAGAAAGCACAGATCATTTGCTATCTATATAAACTTGAGTTGACGACAATCATTAGCTAGTTATGGTATTTGTCCCGTCTCTGTGTTTGCCCTAAAGAAAGCCCGTTAACTACCTATTTATATAAACCTTTTTCCGGTTCTAATGACATGACTGACTTGGGGCCAAGCCCAAAATGCTGCCCAACAATAACAGCAACAGTCGTGTGTCTATGTGCTCACATTACAGTGCACAAAACTCCATTAATTTCTAAAAGCTATAGACAACATTCAGCCATATATGGAAGGCAATGACAACAAAGGAACCAAGAACCAAGCACAAATAATTCTTATATTGCTGTTTGTCTTTCAATATTGAGTTTAGGGACTGTGGAGGGGTCTCCACTTAGTCCCCAGTCCCAAGACAAGTCAAGTCAAATTCAACTCAAGTCGAGTCCGAGTCCGAGTCGGAGTCTAAATCCAAGTCGAGTCTCTCGACTGTGACTCATATGCACTTTGGAATTGTTCAATGAGCCACAAAGCGGCTCTGTGGAGCTCATAAGTGGGCCGACGAGAGACACGTGTGTGCTTCCCCCTCTTCCTGTACACATACTAACATAGAGCACTGTCTGGGGGCCCCACATAAAGCGGCACTGTTGTCGGCAAACAGCAGCCCACGTCGGTTGACTTTTTAGTGTTTTGTATTATTTGTGCCGTATGGTATTAGAAGGCTCCACATACAAAATGGACTTGCAGTTCATTAATTTTCATTGTCAGACATTTTCGGGGCGGCAAATGCAAATGTCAAAACTTTTTAACGCTCAAGAAAAATGTCACAAGTCGATGACTCAGAGACCAGATGCTATACCAGACTAGCCAGATCTCAGCTCTGTTTCTCTCTCTCTCTCTCTCTCTGTCTCTCTTGAACTGCATTTTTTACGTGTTTTTATGGGTCGATTACATAAGTCGCTCCAGTCTCATTGGGCATAAGTTTTAAATAAATTATGTAAATTTCATAATGGAGCCTGCATTGAATGTCTTGCTTTTGGTGACAAACTCTCAGGCGGCATAGTTCTAAGTCCCACTGTGTTTCCTTCTCCATTAACTGAAATTGAAAGAACTATCTGTGTATCTTGAATGTTTAGACTTATATTTGATTGAGTTTCCAAAGTTTTCTCTGTGTCCCGTCGAGTTTTTCGTTTCAATTGTTTGCTTTGCTGTCTTGTTGAAAAATTCTTTAGCTTTTTTCTGTTGTTCTTTAATTAGAGGTGCCCACAAAGTTTCATTTGCCCATCATCAAGACGACAGCACGACGGGTTGTCATCGCATTTCCCATCACATTTTAGACACTTTCTAAGCAAACACTTCGCCACAGAGAGATAACAAGTCAATTAGACTTGGACACGAAGATGCACAGAATGTGTTAAACTGAGCATATGATCAACATCTTTTATTAAACAAGTTGATATGATGAAGACTGAGAAAATGATTGAGCTGGTGATATTCGAAACTTTTAGAATTAGTAGATAGTGTTAAATAAAACTGATTAATGTCGTTCTTTAAAAATTTTCAAACTTCTTGTTTCGTATAACTTATTTCCGATAACTTGTCAGAATAGTTACATTCTTATCGACCAGCAAAAATGAAAGATATGTGATACGATTACATATCTTTAAAGATAAAGCTTAGAATCAAATTACTTAAAAAATTTAAGCCTGTTTTTCAGTTAAAGGCAAACTAAAAGTTTTTTATTTTCAATAAATTAATTGAAACTGTTATAAGAAATTGTGAATTAGGTTCTAATGTCATGTGATAATTATTTGTTTTCTGTTTAACGATTATTCAAAATTTATTTTTATTATTTAAAGTTATACATAAATTTGTAATACAGAACTATTGTTGTAAATGTAATTCAATTTGTTATTGAAAACTTTTAAATTCCCCCATTTCTCATATTTCTTCTTAAGCTTTTCGAATCAAAACAATTGCCGTAATTGTAAGATCGATTGTAAAGATTGGGAAACATGTCTGATGAAGTGATCATTTCATTGGCAATTAATCACGCATCTTTTGTGGCTGCCCTCGCATTTTCAGCTACATTCTCTCCATCCGATTAGTGCGGGTGGATTGTGGATGGAGGGGCCAAGAGATGTTTAGTGAAAAATTACCTTAAATGAATGCAAACAAACACGCAGACAGAAAAAGAAAAATGTTTTCAAAAACGCACAGAAACAAAAGTGAAAACTTTCACTTTTGAAAATTTTTTTGTGTTGAGCGAATGTGTTTAGTCGCATATTTAACAAGACGATTTAAAATCTGACTGCCCTGTGACTGTTATTTCTTTGATATTACCATAAATTTGAATTTCGTTTACATCACACACAATCTCTCGTCGCTTCTCAAGTGTAAAGAATTGTGGAGCAGATGAGAGGGGAATTTCGGGAAGGGATCTGAGACTGAGGCTGGGCCTTTTCTTTGGGCCAGGCCATAACACACACAAGACGACACGTCCGACTTTTGTGTGTGTTTTAATGCGATAATTTAAAACTTTTTCGCTTTCATTTCGCTTAAGCTTTGGCTATTAATCAGTTATGACTCTCCATTCAACGATCTCAGACCGTTTTTTTTTGTTTCCGAATCGAATGCCGCCAACACACGAAGAATCTCTGGCAATGTATTGTATTTACAAATGATTGCACAACCAGAGCTCCATTGTATGTTAAGGGCAACCAAAGGGGGGTCCCCATTTATCTTACAGTTTTTCAATTAAACTCTGCCTATTTGAAATGCTCCGTCGTCGTGTTGAGTCGGTTACATGTTTCACTCTGCATAGATAACATTTTAATTTTTTGCGCCCTGTTTTTGTATTCCCTCAGACCTTGCGAGCCGGGCTAACATGCATGCCAAATTGTTTAGATAAAAAGCACATTAGGTTGAAAAGAATTTTGCGGAAATACAAGCACACAAAAAAACAAATGAACAACATGCGGGCAAAAATGTCGTGGAATGAACGTGGAAAACCTAATAAAGATGTGCGCGTAGTATTCGCTGGAAATCAGCTTAAAGATCTTGCAAAGTTCTCTGATGTATCAAAAACGAATCACTTTGAATGCTCAAACGAATGTGTTTTTGTTACGCATGTCAATTCAACTTGGTTCCAGTTCAGTTAAATGGCATGTGAATGAACCCTTTTGCAGTTTCAAAAAGATCTTAAGACCGCCTTTTATTCTGGTCTGCACTCTTAACCCAGTTAACAACAAAAGACGACCACCAATTGACTAAAGACTATTTTTAGTGCAACGCTCGAGACAGTTGGCAATTTTATTTTATGTTTTTTTGAAAACACTTTTGAAAATTTCAATGGAATTTCTTTTGGCACGACACCTTCGAGTCGAGTTGACTTCGAGCTGAGCGACCAGTCAACAATAATAGCCCTGAACTTTCGTTGAGTTGTTAACTTGTTGTATTTGTTGTGGTTGTTGTTGTGGTTTTTGTTGCATTCGCTCCACATGTGTACAGCTGTTTTTAATTTAAAACTTCATTTCGAACTCAAATGAAACTTGTTTTCCAGCATTTTTGTGTCTTATTTTTCTTTTTTTTTTTTGTATTTTGCAGTGGGTGCAGTTGTCATTCCGTCTGCCTGTATTACAATATATTATTTTGTTCCCCCTTGAAATTTGTTTTTTTTTTATGCATGTATATATATTTTGTTACCTTTTAGCACTTTACGAAAAATAAGAGAAATACATATAAATTAACCAGCGACATTGTTGGCATTCATTTACATTGGTCGCGGAACATGTTTGCATTTTTATAAAATATTTTATTTTCTGAATTTTGCGTTCCCTTCCTATCCTAAATTATTACTGTCTCTCTTTCTCTCTCTCTGTCTGTCTCATTTTCTGTCGCTTTTCTTTTTTGCTTTATTTGTGCGACTTGAATTTGTTTTTGCTTCTTTTTCGCTAATTATTATTACAATTTCTTGTCATTATATGTATAAATAATGAAAGATTGAAACTGCTTATTGCAGCTTTTTCATTATGGTTGTTCTCGTTGAGCACCAAAAGAATTTCAAAGTTGTGTAATGTCAATTTCATTGAAGTTTCGCTGAGGTAAATTCATTAGAATGAGAATGAAAAAAGAAACAATGAGTTGAATTATTTGAAATTTTTTAATATAGTAAGAAAGGATTTTATTTCTCAAGATCTTAATAATATAAAAGAATTCTTAATATCTATTTAAAATATAAGCTAAATTTATACAATACAATTTGTGAAGAAATTTCATATTTTAGAGAGATTTACAGTACTTGAAATATGTAGGGTATTTAGAAACTCTGATATTTGTGTTATTTTATAAAGTGATATATTTTGTAATGACAACAAACACACAGAAAAAAGATTATCACAAAAAAAATGACCTGGGGTATGTTTACAATATTCGTCATAAAATACATTTTTAATCTTATATGTTTATATATGTTTCCAATTAAAAAAATATTTCTTAATAATGTTTAAAGTTTCTCAATAATTCATAATTTTTTCTTAAATATTGTAAACATATTTTCTTAGTGTCGAAATTATATATGTGTATAGTTAGCTCTTCTTAAGCCCGCATGATCTATTGACTGAACTTCTAGTTTAAAATGCAAAACGCATCGACTCCAGGACTGAGTCGGACCAGAGTCAATGTCTAAGGGGCAACAACTGCATGCAGGAAGTGCTATTTGTACGAATATTTACTCAAACACTTGGCATACCCATGAGCAAGTCTCATGCCCATTCCTATCCCGGTCTCAGTATCAAGTCTGAACTCAGGGCGAGTTGTTCAGAACCTGCTGCAAACTATCGTTGTGGGGCAAAGTGTTTGTTGCTGTTCTTGGTGGTTGTTGTTGCTGGTGTCATATCGAATGCAGCGGGCATTGGGTTACCTGGTTTACTAATGTTGTTGTTGTTGTTGCATTTCTTGCCGCTTGGCTTCGACAATATTTAAATAGGAAATTAGGGTCGACATTGCCGTCGACGTCTTCGTTTCTTGTCAGCGCTTCCGCTTGGAAGAAGAAACGCCCTGGGGCCAGGTTCCAGTGTAAGCCGAGCCCCAAGGCGCTTTCACAAGGTTTCCCGCAGGTTGGTTAACACACACACACATATTCATAGAATTCGTGTTTGTATTTGTGTTTGTATTTGCGGCATGCTAATTAACAGCTAAGTTGTGTACATGCACTCGTCACTGCACTTATTTATTTATTGCCCCAGCTCCAGCTCCAACTCCCAGTCGGAGTCCCAGTCCCGGCTTTAATTACCTGCATTTACAGTTGGAGCTAAACTGGTGCACTTTAGCGGATTTTCACATTAAAGGATGCAAGACTTGTATCTCCACTTGGCTAATGTTTATTATTTTTCACTTTTAATTGCAGCTCAACGGCAATTCTCTCAGTGTGCGCCAACAACAACAACAACAAGGAAGCTCATGAATGAAGGTAAGCAACTTGAAGAGTTGATAACTTGGCTCCAACGGGACTCTCAGTTGGCCAATTGTCGCTTAAGTTAAACAAGTTCTTGACTCGGTTAATTGCAATTATGATGTGAAAACATATTTCACCATAAATAATAATAAAAAGAAACCCAAACAATAAAAAAAAGTTATTCATCGGGTAAATGACACCATTGACTAAATGTCGTCAGCATGACTAAGAATTGACCGCAACAGACTTTTAGCCTACACAATATGTAAATATCTCTACAATATATATATTTATGCTTATTGGGAAATTTTGTGAAATTGCAATGATTAGCAAATTGTCAGCCCGCGGTGGGGAATGGAGAAAGGCGCTGAGGGCGTGGCCGTATTTTATTGAAAAGTTTAAAGTTTAATTTAATGCAATTTGTCATGGACTTTGACTTGATTTGCTTAGGAGTTTTTCTAGGCCCGCTTTTGAATACCGGTTAATGGAAAGTCACTTTAACCGGTTTACTAATCGTTCTGGCCAACAACGTCTTTGTCTTTCTTTCACTTCAAATTGGCTAATCTCCTCGCTTACGTAAGGGTTGACTTGGTCGTGAGTTCAACGCACTCGCAGATCATCTTCATTTCATAACTTTATGATGTCAGTGGAACGTGTGTTCTCGAGTAATCTGTCTTATTTCATATTTATTCATAGATTAATTCATCATTATTTCTAGCATTGACATTTAAATACGTATTTATTTAAAGATTTTCGTGCATATTCGCAATTAGCAGAGCTATTTATTATAATAGTTGAACAAAATTGAAATTCATTAATCGATTAAATTTTTTAGACGCTATTAATTATTAAATTATATTTGAGATATAAATAATAAATGTATTTCAAAATATTCTTACTTGTTAATGATTTATTTTTTGTTTGTATCAATTTAACATTAGTTTAAATTGAAAGAATTTTATTCTTATACACATATTAAATTCATTTTGACTTGCTTTGTTCGACAGTTTCTAATGAGTAATCCTATATCATAATAGAAGAACATTCTGATCCCATAACATTTATTGTCCTTTTCTGTATGTTTAATTGTGAAATACATATTTTAATTTTAGATATTTGTTCATATTTCTACACAAAAACAAGTGGGAAAGGCTATAGTCGAGCTCCCGACTATAGGATAGCCGTTACTTATTTAAATATATGAAATACTTTTTATTGCGTACTTTTAGGCACTTACATTGTTTAAGACTTAAATCAGCCATTACCACCATTCTATTTGTCCAATCTTGTAGCGATTAAGTAAGATGATATCTAATAATAGTAGTTAACGTTAATTACCAAAAAAAAAACCTAATAAATAAAGTCAAACTTCCTTACTCAAATCACCATTATTCAAAGAAAAGGTTCGAGTTATGGTGATATTCGACGTATAGAATTCTTTTTCTTAAGTTTATTAATTTACTGCCACTCATTTACCTCGAGTTAGCGAGAAATTCGAGTTATAGAAGTTCAAGTTATGGAAGTTTAACTGTATCTTAAAAACTGAGCATGTGGTGGCTTTTCTCAATTTGTGGAGGAGGAAATGGGCGTGTCAAAAATTAGGAACAAACTTAATCTGCGTGGGATTTGTAGAAGTTTGTGTGCCAAATATGATTGCTCTAGCTCTTATAGTCTCTGAGATCTAGGATCTCACATGGACGGACGGATAGACGGACATGGCTAAGTTTACTCGGCTGTTGATGTTGATCAAGAATATATTTACTTTATAGGGTTGGATATGCTTCCTTCTTCCTGTTACATTTGTACATAGCATCGAATACAATATACCCTTTTCCTTATTTTTTAAATACCGTAAAACACATAAAAATATCATTATTATACAACTTTTTTAAGTTTTGACATAGATTTTTTGTATGCTTAACAAGCATAACTATATCATAATAGAACCCGTAACATTCTGATGCCATTGCAAAGAATTATATATGTAGCTCTAGTCCGTCTTATTTCCGTATGGCCAGCTGTACTTTGATTTGCAGTTACGTGTCTTTCATCATCGGGGCTTTGTTACGTCGCGTCGCTTTGCAAGGTTCCCGCAATGCTCTTTAATTGGATTAGAAAAGGGGGAGAACCAAACAAAATGCGCATAATACCCGTTGCTATTTTTCGCACCGTTCTTGATGTGCTTTAATTAAATTAAGAGGTCAATGTACCTTACCTCTCTGCCGTTTCGTACAAAACACATTTTGAGAAAAATACTCGGCTGGAAAAAATGAAGCGTAAAACAGATTTCTTCACATTTTTTCATCCATTTATTTTTTGTTTTGTTTGTTGTATTTTTAGCTGAGAGTTCTACAATTAGTTGGTCAGAAGGGGCATCGACAAAAAAATGTTGTAGATCAAGTTTTCGCATTTGATATCTCCGACGGGCATTTTGTGAATTTAATTTTTTTTGTGTTTTCTTTCGAGTGTTGTTTAATTCGTAAATTTAATTTGCATGTTTGAAAATCATTAATTCGCCTGCTATTAAAAAATTGCTGCCAGCGAAATTTTACGCTGTTTCATTTCTTGTATCTTTGTTTTGCTTTATTTACTTGTTTGTTGTTTTTGCTTTAAACAACAAATTAGCCGCCATGTGAGCAACTTATTTGCATTTTGATTTTTTGTTTTCAAGCATTTGTTGCTGTTGTTGCTGGTGCGATACCAGCAATTTTATCGCATGTTTTCAAGCGGCGAGTTTAAGTTTTGGTTTAGTTTGGTTTCCAGTAGTTTCAGTGCAGCCAACAGCTCGTAAAATTCACGCCAGCCGAAATTGGAGAAATTCGTAACGCCACAATGCACATTTGACTTTCGTTTCTTAGATTTCCCCCCACAATTTTGTATAAGAAAGTTAAAAGAGGGTTGAAATAAAATAGAAATTAAAGTTGTTAAGCCAGAAAAACAGGACTACAGGCTAAAATTTGAAATAACTTGGTTGATAATGGCAATTAGACCGTACTAAGTTTCTTTTAAAGAAAGTGTTCTCTAAAAAAGATTATATTTTTAATCTTAGCTAATTAAATAATTGATATTTATGATTTAAAGCCAGCGGTGGGCACGCATGGGCTCCGGGAGCTAGCGGCTGCTCCCGAATCCAGATTTCGTGCCCAACGCTGTCTTAAACAAACAAAGTTCTGTCTTTTTAATATTATTTAACTGATCTATACTTTATTCATTAGATAAGATAGACACAATATGCAAGTTTTACAGACCAAATTTGGATTTTAGTGGAATAAATATAATATGAAAATAAAATATATAAAAACATAAACACAAAATAAAAATTAGAGAAAATTAAAAATAATATAAAATAATATTAATAGTAATAATTCTTGCATCACAATAGATTATAGAAAATTAAAATAGTAAACCAAAATGAAAATAATTCTTACAACTGAAAACTAAAGCTTAAATTATTATAATTTGTTCCTATTTCCATCTTTTTAATAATTGTAAACTGTTTAATCTTAATATTATTTTAAGATCAATGATTTTAAGAGTGACTAGTGCCTTAAATAATAAGCGTTAGCTTGTAGCACTAGTAACCGAAATAAAGACACTAAATAAAACTTGTAAAAAAGAATATTGGAAATAAATAAATGTTATTAAGATCCACGCCATGAATTTGCGGAAGTCTGGGACATTCAATGGAAGCATAAGTGACAGTCTCTTCCAGAAGCACGTAGTTCCATAATAGTATTTTAATAAATATTAGTAAAAGTTTTGTTAAGGATAAATTGCAATGAATAAAAAGTTTAATGATTCTATCTAATGAAGAAAGCCAGCCATAAAAAGTTACCTTATTCTTGGTAAACTCTAGCTAAACTATAGACAGGCGGAAGTCAGTCACATTCAGTGGAAACGCCTCGCAAGCACGCGTCAAACACAAACTCAAACTCAAGCTGAAACTCAAACGCAAACTGAAACTCCCTCTGGCTAATCAATCACGCGGCAAACATTCACAAGTCTTGTGGCTTGAATGAAAGTAATTTGAATAGCGTTTGTCGGCGTGGGCTGTGTATGTATATTTACCTGTGTGACAGGTAGTTACAAACGCATTCACACTTTTGCGAACACTCGTCAGTCAGTCAGTCAGTCAATCACTCCGTCAGTTTGTCAATACTCTTTGGTCGACTAGTCTATCGATTCGTAGCGCTCGCTGCACGTGTCAAGTGTAAAAAATAGAAAAGATATATTATATGAGAGTTGTTTTAAGAGCGTAGAGACCCCGAGAGACTTGTCGCCTTTGTTCACTTAAGTACCTTTTGCACACTTGAGAGTCTTGGCCAAGTTTTTCCGAGATATATTTCGAGCAAACTCAGCGGTCAGTCTCTCAGTAGGTTCCGGGGCAATAAACCGTTATGCAAGATGATGGAGGGTCTAGAAGAAGAAGAAAAAGTCAGTTTACCTATTATTGTATTTTCTTACTTTTTAGCTTTGTCACTTTTCAGTTCTTTTTTAATTTTCAGTTTTCAGTTTGCTCCACAAAATCAGGTCACAACTGTCAGAGCCAACGACAATTTGTTAGCGCATTTTCCCCTCCGTTTGTTTTTTTTTTTTTGGGGAGAAAAAAGATCGATGAATGTCTTGAAAAGCTGACAATATAATTGCCATCTATGCTTGACCCATTTTCAAAGCATTTACCGTTCATTGCATCATTTTTGAGAATATTTCAGTTGAGTTTTACGATGGTCTCCCGCATAAACTGAGTTTTTTTAAGGTTTTTCTTTTGTGTTACTTTTTTTTTGTGATCATTAGAGTCGACGATCGTTGAGTTTGATTAGAGTTTGGGCTCATTTACATTTTGACCCGGGGCTGAGTCTAGGATTTCATTGAGTGAATAACGAAACATCAATGGTCACTAATTAATGCCAACACATCAAAGTGTCAAACCTTGAAATTTGACTAGCCAAAACTAGCGATAACTAGGTACCTGTATGTGAACACTTGAGGAACACGCATTTCTGAGTAACCTAGGCACACACAGAGAGAGGGAGAGAGAGAGAGAGAGAAAGAGAGAGACTTTTCTTTTTCGTCTTTTTTTTGGGTCCTTTTGTTCCGATATTAATGCAATGCCCATTTTCGGTCTCTTTGTTGTTTAGACCCTGGCTCCCTAATCTCATATATATTTTTGCGTTTTTTGATTTATTTCAACAAAGACAAAAGACCACGACCACGACCTTCATCTAATGAAAATTTCAATGTTGCAATGGAAATTTTTCGTGCAACGTGAGATTTGAGACGCCACCCAAGGCGACACATTTTTATTGACTGGAAAAATTGTAGCATGCTCTCGTTCCGCGCCCCTGGAGCGGCTTAGACGAAGCTGTCAAGCGTTGGCACGTCCTGCACGCGGTGACAATAAGTCCAAAGGTGTCCTGCCCCTATATAGTATATAATTCTTGTGTTCCATTAGCCTTTCACTTTTTATCAGCACAGCTGGAAGCAGCACTCTGTGCATCCTCTTCGCCTGTAGGTGGTCACAGATTAGAGACGAACCTGTACCTATACAGGAAAACTACCCTATACCTGTCAGCCTACCAAAGCTAATCTCGAACAAATGTTTAGGCTTAAATGCCGCTTCAGTTCGGTTGGTTAGCTGTGTTTTGAGGGGGGCGCGGCTCGTGTTCTGTTTATTTTAGCAAATCCATCAGATTTGTGGCATTAACGAGATTTTAATATTTTCAAAGACTAACGATTTGACGATTTTTCCTAGTCCGCTTTGGTCGCACAATTTGATTAGAAGCATGAAGCATTTTGTCGTCGCCGACGGCAACGGCAACGAATCAGGCCCAAAAAAGGCCAGCCTCAACTCATTCGTCTTGGCCAATTAAGACAATTTGTTTAGGCTCGCTGTTGGCCAGTTTAGTCGATTGGTAAATCGATTGGCTGCTGCTTTGCCTGTCTGTCAGTCAGCCAGTTAGTTCGAATTTATAATAAATCTTGCTGAATCTATTGCCAACTGTTATTATTGGCATAAATATTGTATGGTCAGATATGGTCATTTCTAGTTAGACAAATGCTTAGATGGACATATTGTGATTTCAAAATGCGATAATTGAGAGCCTGAACTGAATAAATGTTTAGCCAAGCAATTTCGTAGAACTCAGATAGGATCTCTGCCTCGAATGGCATTGAATTCTGCACAATTTGCATATTTAAATATTACGTTTATTAATAAAAATCCTTTTTACTATTTGATGAGAAAGTTAAACGCCATATCTGTGTAGTTTCGCAGTGGGCACGAAATCTGAATTCGGGAGTACTACAACAACAACAACAGCCGGTGCTCTCGGAGCCACTGCGTGCCCATCATCATTTCTGATCATTAGAATACAAATTTATGCTTAATATCAAAAAAAAATAGTTACAGCTGAATGCTGAATACTTTGAAAGTTATCAAATTATGTTAAACTGAATGATTTTGTGGAATTTCCTAGCTAGCTAACTTTCTCACAAATGTTTACTTATGATACTTAATTTGGAAATGCTTTATGAATTACTTTTTTTTCGAGTATTGCATTATGATTATGTGTCGGGGTGTAATGATCATTTGCTTTTGTTTTAATTGGCTTTAAGCACGCGCAGCAAAAGGAAAAGCAGCTCCATTGACTGCGCAAGCGCAACGTCTCTGCCGCTGCCTCAGTCGGCGTAGGCGTCGGCGTCGGCGTCTTGGCGCTTTTTAATTGCCAACTCTTTACAGTTCATAAATTTATGGCCATAGCGTAACGAACAGCCAAAAATATACAGAACAATGCCAGTTATTTAATCATGGCGTCTGAAGTTTTATTGGTAGTTAATGTTGCAACACTTTTGAACTTGCCACAAATCAAATATCAAAGAAGCCATAACAAGTTTACAACAAGAACCTTCGACAAGGTGCCATATAATTTATATAAGCGCCCATTTCAAGGCTGGATTTACAACAAAAACCCGCGATAGTGTTGATAGACCGATTGCTACTTCATATAGGTACATCTATCAAATAAGCACACAATAAACAACATTTCGGACAGCACCCAAGAAATTCCCACAAACAAACAAAGCGCCGAAACAATTTTCAGCTTATTTGTTCAAAAATTAATAAATAAATGAGCTATTGTTATAAATTAATGTTGACGCGACCAAAAGCGAAAGAAACTCAGAAAATTGATAAGCAAAATGAAGCTTAATAAAAAGCTGAAAAAACTTAATGAAAGTGAGATATTATTATCAAGTTATCAGAATTGTTATCGCTAGTGAATTTAACAATCTGTTGTGAAAGGTTAGTTAGGCACAATGTCAGATAAAGTTAGTTGGAGTAGCTTTCTGATATTGTTGAATGCGCTTTATCACATGCCCGTTCAGAGCTTTTAAAGCTCTTTCAGCACGCAGAGCTTTTTAAAGGGTTCTGATTAAACAAATAATTTATATTTTTAGTTTAAGTATTTCAATAATTAATTCACTTTTTCAAATGCACAAAGTCGTCCCAAAATAAAACAAGTACTAATAATAAATAATGTATGTATCTACTTTATTTAGTTGAAATACAAAAATATCCCAAAAGGAGCTTTATAAACTCACAGAGCTTTTAAAGTGCATTAAATGCAATAAACGTTTAATATTTTTATGTGCTCACATGACAACATTTTTAAATAGTTACTTTTTTAATTAACAAATTAATTATTAAACTTTCAATCAACTATATCCATTGTCAATTGTAATCATCAACAATTGCGTGCTAAGTTTTCCAAACTGGAGAACTTAATTCCCTTCAAATTGAAATATATTCTTGTACCAACACATGACAATGTTTATAAATAATTAAAGATACGATTTTTTGTTGAATTGTATAAGATCCGTGAAATGTGCCACAATTTGACGTGTGACGAGTAAAAGCAATGCGATAAATATGTCAAATTGCCTTGACAATTTAATAGTTGCAACATCTGAATTGATTGACACATTATAGGCGCTTGATTAACTTGGCTATTACATATTACCAACTCTGAATTACATGTGCAATGGAATGGAATTTCAATTGACAGATCAATGCATAACTAAGTTATTAAATCTGTGTTTCCCAAACTAATAAGCTTAGATATGCAATTAAAATGATTTCCATTTAGTTATTACTTCATTGTAAACGTAGAGAGAGCTTTATTATTTGTATCTGTGATTTGGATTTGGATTAGTGACATAAATCGAGGTATTTGAAAATCGTTTCCAAAAAAAAAAACAGTTTTAAATTTTTGAGGTATTTTTACACCACTAATTTGAATGATACTTACTTTAATCTAAATCTATATACTTTGATAATTATCTAATCAATGCTTTGTTTATTTCTTCTTCAATTTCAGCGCTTTTTAAGCCACCGAGCCGTAGATCATGAAGTTGCCGTTGTCTTGCGCCTAATCCTAGCCAGCCAGCAGCAATCCTATAGTCCAACGAGTCCCAATTCCGAATCCCCAGCAATATGTTCAGTCTGTTGAGCAGTTCTCAGATCTATGGCCTGCCACAAGCAACAACAACAACAACTACGGATCAAACGACATCCCCGGATGACAGTGTCGCTGGCCAGAAGAAGAGCAACAGTTTGCCACATAAGAATCACAAGCAACAGCAACAACAACAACAGCAGCATCGCCGATCAACGAGCAGTTTAAGTGATACAGGTGGCAAGTTCTTTGCCAATCTAAGCGCCAAATCTCCCAGCCAGTTCATTGAGAAGTTCATCAAGAGCGAGTTGCTCAACGGTTACGATACGCTCAAGTGTCAGGCAGGTGGAAAGTCGCCAGCGGAGAAGGAGAAGTCCACGACAGAAAACAGTCCTTTGTACAGTAATTTGCAAACGGATTGGGCCGGATTCAGTTGTCTACAGGGCAGCTATCGCAGTCACGGCGACAGCGAGTTCTATGAGGCCGTGCAGCTCAAATCTTCCAGTCCCAACAACAACAACAGCAGCAACAACAACGAAGTTAACATGCGTTCCAAGTCATCAAATGGTGCGGCGACCCTTCAGCATTATCAGAAGCTGCCGGAGCCCAGTTTGGAGATCAATTACAATACTCAAGCTGCTGGACATACGCCTGCCTATAAGAAACTCGGATTCGGAGCGAGGTTACAGAAACAGAGTGCAGAGCATGTAAGTAGAGAAGGGTGGAGGAATATATAGAATGGATAACTTCTTCAGAATTTTTCAAATGAAAGAGCATAAGAACTGAAAGAACTGAGATCTTACAATCCACTATGGGCGAATAGTCGATTATTCTGGCATAAACTACAATTTTAAAGCTAGAGCTTTCAAATTTGGCATGAAGCTTAGTTGAACTAAAATACAATTTTGAATTTTTTTTTTTGTATTTGGACCACGCCTTAGCTTTCCCTCCTCACCCGACTATGAGAAAAACATGTAAAATATTTATGTAAAATCCAAATATAAAGCTAAAGACCTGAAATTTGGCACGAATCTTAGATAGGCTAAAGTCGAATTTATGCAAATTTTTGTTTTTTAATTGGATCTTTTCTTCGCCCTCTTTTTCTAACTGACTCAGGAAAAAAGTACAATCTTTTTTTATTCGCTGAAATATTAAGTGAGATATTTTAAACTTCACATGTTTGCTAATTAGACTTTTATAAAATTAACAATTTTTTTGGAATCATAGTTTGACCATGTGTTCACCTCCATTTCCATCCGATTCCGGAAAATTCTGATTTTTCTACCATATTTTAGCATACTTTTAACCGATGTTGCACAAAAATGCGCAAAAGAAATTAATAACACTATGTAATAGAGGCTTTCATTAATAACTTGCCATACTTAGTTGCTTGCGCCATCATGCACTTTATTAGTATGACTCCACGGAAAATAACTGCATTTCATATTTTTTTGCAAAAATACATTTAACAAAACCGTCGACCAGAATAACTAGACACAAATTTAAACACATATTACATCAAATAATCATTTTATATACCGTGAGCATCATATTCCATATTCAACTTGTATTCTTTATTAAAGCTTTGCTTTTTAAATTACGCTTGAAACACAATGAACTAACTGGCAAATTTTCAAAAGCATGTGCTTTTACAAAACAGCTGACCTTAGAGAGTTGCCACAAGAGAAGAGTTGTCGCATTGCCCGAAAAATATGTTTTAATCTAACTGAAGTGTTAACATTCAATAAATAAAGTCACATTTGAAAATAATACCATCAATTTTTCGACTTTATGCCAGAAAATCGTCAAATCGCCCAATGTGCAATCTGACAATCTTAATAAATGGCGGGAATTGGAATAAATTTTAAGTAGAAAATTGAGGCATAGAAGAAAAAGAAATCCTCGAGAGCTTCCCAAATGAAGGAAAAGAAATAGGAATTGAGATTAATATAAATTTAATATAGATCAATAAAACAAACATTTTTTGATTAATATAAACTCTACAAAAAAGTAATAATAATTTAAAGATACTTTATAGCACCGTGATGATTCATTATTTATTAATTAATTGTCAGGCTAAAAGCAGCATTAAAATTAAAAGAAATATATTTAAATTAAAAAATAAATTACAATTAAAAGCTCTGGGTTATCTGAATGAATGAATGGTTATGAGAATGAAAATGATTGGACAAACATTTTTTGCTAGAATTGGGGAAAACCCAGAGTCCCCACATACCAGTTCTTAACTTAATATTCAGATCAAACAATTAAGTTGTAAATATCGAAGACTTTTAGGGAGTATAAGCAATCATAAATACAAGAAAGTTTCATGGCTTTAAGATTTTTCTTAGGCAGACAAAGTATGTAAAACGTGCATTAAGATTTATGGAACTTAATAAAAGTTTGTAAATTAATAAAGGGTGTCAAGTTGCTTCTAAGTTCCTAGGAAAGAAATGATCTTTGATCAAATATATCACTTTTATATTAATTTTATTCCAACTTCTGTTTTTAACCAAGTCACAGTTTGCATCTCAAAGATACAAGCTGCAGCTAAAATTTGTTGGTCAAACTTTTGATTATCTGAGAGATACGAACACGTGCTTTGTTTGGGCTTTGCTTATCAGTGTAAAGGCTTTGTATTTTTAGACTGATTGCTTTGATGACTTTCTAATGGGCGCGATAAGGGTTGATTGTTAGTTAGGGGCGGGGGAGGTGATTTGCCTTGGCACCAATTGCATTATTGTTGGAATCAAGCGTATTGGATTAACTGTCGCATGTTTCGCATAGCGCACATACATTCACAGCTAACTGTATCTGCACGTACGTGTCGTCTTCACAGTTCTCCAGCTGTTGTCACAATTCCCATAGTTGGTCAATAGCACGCAGATGCCAACTGACTTTTTGGCCAATGGCCTTCGATATGCGTTGTGTTGTGTTGTCTTGTGATTTGTTGGGGGTGTTGTTGCATTTGTGGCTCATGACTCGAATTTTGTACCGAATGTCAAAACGAAATCACAAAATCCACCAAAAACAAAAACAATGCCATAAATCTTCCTACTTTGTGCTCATAAAAAAATACATTTCTCTCTCACTCTCTAGCTTTTTTTGGTCACAAGTCAAAACAGGTGATAAGATAGACGAACATCAAATGCTGCTGTCTGCAGTTTATGGACACTTTGATGCTCTTAGAGCGCCATTCAATTGATTGATGACTGCTTTATTTGGGTTAATATCAATGCTGAACTGGGTTAAATTCCTTCGAATCTCAATCTGAAATTTTTGCATTTTTCTATAAAGAAAAGTTCTTTAATTTGGCATTCAATGTTTTATGTTTTTTCAATAGAATAATACTGTTTGTAAATAGTCTTTTGTAATTTTCAAAGTTTTTGTCTTGCAACTTACCATTTTTTGTATTTTCCAATTGTTTATTTAGTGCAGCATACTTCAAGTGCAATCAAATGTCCCACCCCGCTTGGTACTTTCATAAAAATTTCCTAAATTAATTCATGTCATTTATTTCAGTAGCATACTTTCAAGCGCAAGCAATTGTCCCAATATATTATTTTGTTGCTTAAAAGTCCCAAAGCCCTACTTGCACACTGGTTCCTGTTGTATGGGGAAGGCGGCCAAAAATACTTCTAGTAGAGGTAGAGGCTTAAAACTTACGACAAAATTTTTATAAATTTATAGTAAGATTATGTATAAAAATCAGCCGGATCAGACCACCATATCCTATAGCTGTCATATGAACTATCGGTCTGAAATTAGGTGTTAGTATGAAAAACTTTTTTGTTGTTTGACACATCTGAACCAAACTTACAGAAATTGCATATGGGATGGCCCCATACAGCCTGAATAAATTTGGTTAAATTCGGACCTTTACATCTTATAGCTGCCATAGGAACGATCAGTCGAAAATCGAGTTTTTGTTGAAAAATATTTTTGTTGTTTGAGATATCTGAACCAAACTGACAGAACATGCATATGGGATAGTCCCATACATCCTGACCAAATTTGGTTGAAATCGGACCACTATATCATATCATTATGAACGATCAGTCGAAAATCAAGTCTTAGTATGAACAGCTTTTTTGTTGTTTGAGATATCTCAACCAAACTGACACAATATGCATATGAGATGGCCTAATGCATTCTGACCAAATTTGGTCGTAGTCAGACCACTATATCATATAGCTGCCATAGAAAATACATGTGTTTTTATAAAGTTGAGGTTAGGTTACATTTTTGTATATAGCACGAGCCCTGGCGCCTACTGGCACTTGAAATTAACATCACATAATCTTCAAATGTTTATTCATAATATACAAAAAGATTTTTTAATTCCTGACTTTACCTTCATATCGAAAACTCTAACGAAACACAGCAAAGACAAACACAGAACGTCTAAAATAACGTACTTAACACAATACCGACTTACACAAAACACAGCAGGAAGTACATATACTTTTTGTTGTATAAATATAGATAATACCTTTATTTATAAAATTAAACCCTTCCATTGCACAATAACTTTGTTTTAAATGGGTTTTGAATTTTTTTATTAACTGCTCTACTTGCAAGTTGCTCACGCTGCAATACCAAAATAATATTATGTTGTGTCTTTTGATGCTATTCTTGAAGAGGACAGCTAGAACAAAACAAAAACAAGAATACAGTTTAATAGCTAGACCAATTCTAAAACAGTGTTGACACATTTTAAGTCCAAGTTTCAACTTGGTCTTTTTATTTTTGGCCTATGGGAGGAACCACTGTGACTTGGTACTTTCCTTACATTTTTCCTTTTATATTTTAAAATTTGTTGCATACTTTTAAGTGCCATTTAAAATGTACCAAGTCCTTCTTTGCTTTGTAAAAACCGTATTTAAAAACTTAAACCCAACTTTTTGAAAATTTCCCAAAACCGTATTATTTAACTAATTTCGTTGCATAATTTTAAGCGCAAAAATAATTTGTATCAAGCCTGTACTTTGTGACATTGAAAATTAGTCTTCAAAAGAAACTGTAAAGTTAAATTCAAAAAGTCATGAAAGTGGTTTTTTATGTAATCAGGAAAGTTATTATTTGGCTAAGATCAAAAAGATAGGTAGATAGATGAGTAGGGATTTCCTATTCTACCCCGTAGCAACAGTATCGAGATGTATGTGAGAACTCATGTTCCCCGGGCGGAAAACACAATACGATTACTCGTAGATAACTTAACCTGGCGACCAGTGTGCGTCATTGTTATAAGACCCCATAGTCGAGATAAGACCATATAATCAGCAGTACCATAATGCTATTGGCTGTGATTTATATGGCCTATCTCGATCTTTAACAATGCACATTGTCAGTAATTGACAGCTGATTAACAGTTGTCGGTTTGCTGGCAAACTTATAATTCTCAAAATTGAAATTGCTAAAGTAGCAGAATCTGACTACTACTATATCATTTTTGATCTAGCTAAATAAAACTTTCTCTATGCATAAAAAACAACTTTATGACTTGAATTTAACTTTAACAGTTCTGAAAATATTTCAATGTAAATGTAATGAAAAACTTATATTCTAGCTGAATTCAAAAATTGGAGAATTCGGTTTTTGACAATTATGCGAGAATTGAGTTGAAGAGACTAATGGTACGATTTTAAATGGCACTTAAAAGTATGCAACAAATGTTTACAAATATAAAAGGATAAATGTTTGGTAAGTACCAAGTGCACAGTGGTTCCTCCCATAGGCCAAAAATAAAAAGACCAAGTTGAAATTTGGACTTTAAATGTGTCAACACTGTTTTAGAATTGGTCTAGCTATTAAACTGTATTCTTGTTTTTGTTTTGTTCTAGCTGTCCTCTTCAAGAATAGCATCAAAAGACACAACATAATATTATTTTGGTATTGCAGCGTGAGCAACTTGCAAGTAGAGCAGTTAATAAAAAAATTCAAAACCCATTTAAAACAAAGTTATTGTGCAATGGAAGGGTTTAATTTTATAAATAAAGGTATTATCTATATTTATACAACAAAAAGTATATGTACTTCCTGCTGTGTTTTGTGTAAATCGGTATTGTGTTAAGTACGTTATTTTAGACGTTCTGTGTTTGTCTTTGCTGTGTTTCGTTAGAGTTTTCGATATGAAGGTAAAGTCAGGAATCAAAAAATCTTTTTGTATATTATGAATTAACATTTGAAGATTATGTGATGTTAATTCATAATATATAAGAGTTTTTAATTCCTGACTTTACCTTCATATCGAAAACTCTAACGAAACACAGCAAAGACAAACACAGAACGTCTAAAATAACGTACTTAACACAATACCGATTTACACAAAACACAGCAGGAAGTACATATACTTTTTGTTGTATAAATATAGATAATACCTTTATTTATAAAATTAAAACCTTCCATTGCACAATAACTTTGTTTTAAATGGGTTTTTAATTTTTTTATTAACTGCTCTACTTGCAAGTTGCTTACGCTGCAATACCAAAATAATATTATGTTGTGTCTTTTGATGCTATTCTTGAAGAGGACAGTTAGAACAAAACAAAAACAAGAATACAGTTTAATAGCTAGACCAATTCTAAAACAGTGTTGACACATTTAAAGTCCAAATTTCAACTTGGTCTTTTTATTTTTGGCCTATGGGAGGGACCACTGT